>JAVQJG010200027.1:0-23645 GCA_036024015.1 Craterocephalus amniculus | reverse complement strand
TCAGGGCTGGAAGAGTGGAATAAGAGCTTCTGATGAGGTCACGCGCAGTGCGTTCCCATAGTGAGACACTCACTCATGCTACTCAGAGAACCGGGGTTACGCAAGTAACCTAAAGTTTTCAGGGAAATTCTGGGTTTATTGAGCTGATGGATGAATTAAAGTCATACATTGGACTCTCGCATGCTAACTGCTGGAATAGGCTCCAGCTTCCCCGTAATCGTGAGTTACATTAAGCGGTACAGAAAATGAATGAATGAATGGATGAATGAATGAATTGCTATTTGACTTTAAGTACTTTGGTGTCCTTAATGTTCTGCACAGTGGTGTTTAGCCTGCACCAGCTCAACACATATTGACTAGAAGATGGATCAGATTCACCTTCTTTATTAAAGATATAAAATGTGAGCATAAAATGATACTAGAAAACAAATCAGTTTGATGGTTGTGTGTCTGAACTGTGTGCTACTGTGTGCATCTCAGGTTTTTTCTGTTTCCCACTGCTGTGCTTCACTACACGACTACAAACTAATGTGAACAGTGGAAGGAAGGCGCTGATCTGTGGTATCTTGACCAGAACGAGCCACAGAAGTTTCAGAAGACCTCTGGGGGTTGCGTCATCATGTGAAAAAAGGGCAGAAGGTGTCCCCTCTGTGAATTTTTGCACAGTCATTTAATTTGGGAGATATCTGTCAGTGAAGTGAAGAGGCGGTATGCATCCTGTCATGTCAGGGCTTTCTCGCTGAAACATGTGATGCTGATAAATGACTCTTAATCGGTCAGCAGATTTTATTGCACTTACAGTAACCGTGTGTTAGAGAGGAGAAGCTGCAGCTTGACCATAACTGTGACCGTGATAATCACTAAAAACTATATTTAAAACTATTATGATCACAGCGAGGGTTGGGCATTAAATTAAATTATCTTAATCGATTATCAGGAGAATAAACGATTATCGATTAATCATTAATATATCTATACTAAAATTCAATATATATATATACAGCTTATATTTAAATTAAATGAAAGCAGAAAAAAAATTAGTGTTTCTTCATTTAAGTTTTTATTACAATGTGAATGAGTTTTATTGCAGTTAATTGGGATTCATTAGATAATATTCAAAAGATAATGTAATCGATTAAAATCCCAGCTGTAGTTTGGTGGTGAATTAGGCCTGCTCCACTCTGTTTCCAGGTCTGTTTCAATGAATTAACTAAATGTTGATGATAATCATTATTTAACATATGCTGCCTTTAAATTTATTTGTGAATCTAAAATGTCATGTTTGGCCTGATTAATGGCCAAAAGATGACGGGTTCAAGCACCAGTGAGTGCTGTTTGCTTGCTGCCCGGTGCACCTAAGTGGCCATCTACACGGCTGTTTAGGCTTCTTACTGTGTGATTACAGGAAGCCTGCAAACACATGGTGTCACTTAAAGAGGCACAACTTCTCTAAATTGTTCCCTGTCTGTCTCATGTGTAGACAGCTCTAGAGGGAACTGTGCACTAAAGCAATAGCCACAAAGGTTCCCCTTTTTTATTAATAGTGGGTTTCTCTCCATTTGTAAAGGTGATGAATAAGCTGAGAAGTTATGATGCTTTTTTTTTTACTTTTTTCTCCTATCCAATCAAAAGTATGTGTTTATTCTATTGCTTGTGTTTTACTCAGGGTCCGTGTTCACTACCGGCCCTTCCTCTTTTGACGAAGGTGATGCCTCACAAGCTTTTAATCCCTGGAGTTCACAGTTCCCTGTTTTGATGCCTGATTTGATGTTCTTATATAACTGTGTGCAGCCAAGTTTCACAAACTTGCATACTTTTTTTTTACTCAATCTTTACTGTAGAAAGCTTTAGATCTGCTTTGCGTATCTCTTCCTATCTGGTTCCCTCTCTGCAACTAAAAAAGTCTATTCTTAACTTGTGGTGTAATATGCAGATTACAGGGTCACCCACTGATTGCTTTCCATCCCACTAAGGATCCTAAATCATACCTTTTTTCTTTGCACATGAACACTTGGGTCTGAATTGATAACAGTGACAAAATGTTCTTGTGCATCTGTAATGAGGGTCAGAACGGCTTTATCATTAAAAAAGGCTGCAGTTTTCACACTTTGAAACCAGTGTAGATGTAGAATAATTCTAGCAAACTTCAATCATTAAGTCATTTCAAGCTTAAGCTTTCACTCACCGCTGTGAAACAGGAAATGAATCGTTGTTCAGTCTTGGAGATCAACTACTATTACTCATATGTTTAGTGACATAACGCTTTTCTCGAACTGTAATTTTCCCCTCAAGCCGTCGGAATAAGGTTCCAACAGATGTTTTCTATAATTTAAGGAATGAAGAAGATAAATCAAAGAAACACCTGATGTTGTTTGGGTGCACACTCTTAGTGGAAATCAATATGGAGGGCATGGCTTGGTCAATCTAAAGCTATTTTTTTATGTTTTATGATGAGTTTTTGTTTATAATAAGCCTTCCTGGCAGCTGAAAACAGATATTTCTGCTTGTGTCAAATCTAAGATAAAATGACTTGTTTGCTGGAGTTAAGCCAAGATGACACCAGGATAGTAACGGGAACTAAGTCCGATTGATTCCTTTGGTTTGATTTGCGTGCAAACTGCATTTAAAGGGAAACTGTGTAACTTCGGACCCAAACATCAGCCTAATGTGAGTCGTATTGCATGATTTCTGCAGTCAATATACATCGTTTGACGAGTGTTGGCGCTCCGAAGCGGCTGCTCTCTTCCGAAACCAGACATTGTAACTTCATGGAAGCGGATCCACACTCATGGGATCATGTGACCCGCATCGATTTACTTTTCCACATTTTCTAGCAGCGTTTATGCAGAACAACAGCAGTAAGTCCTGATGAGCTGCAGAACGATGCAGGATACGTCTGTATACTGCATCTTAAGCTAATCGACTAGAGACCAAAGCTAACCTGACTCCCTTTTTGCGCCATTAATGCAGGATTTCAAGCAATAAATGATTTCCTATGATTCATGTGACAGACCTTCCTCTGTAGAGCAGGAGGTGGGTGACCCCCGCCGACCCCCGTCCTGTGGACGCACTGACCGCAGAGCTTTTGTGTTGATTGTCAGTCGCCGTGAATTGTTTTGGCCGGGTTCATCATCCGTTCTGATTGCAGTTGTGGTTTTTTATTGTTGTCAGTTTTTCTGACATGTAGCAAAGCAAAGCAAAGCGCAACACGTTTACCGATGCAGTCCTCGCCTGTCTGCTTCTAACTTCACACTGTTGCCTTCACACATCACGTGTGTGAACAAGGTAGCTGTTGAGAAATCTGAGAAAACATGATGTAGCAATGATTGCATCTTTATTTTTCCCTTTTTTCTCTCTTTTATTTTGAAAGTAAGGTATTTTAGTTAGGAATCTGTGGGGCAGTTTTTTGTTTTTTCCATTCTTTCATGCTTGCCCGTACTTGATCAGAGTGCAGAAATATCCTCAGGTATGTTGTTACAAAACTGTTGCCACGTAGAGGTCCCGTCTGCGGGTTAAATGTGGTGTACAGAGAGAAATGCCAGAGATGTGAAGTTTGCTTCCCAGCACTGCTGTGTCATTCAACCCTGACCCTGCTGGTTGATACTAGACTAGATACTACACAGGATACTAGACAGTTGATACTAGACAGGAAACGGTGTTATGTTGTTTTATGCAAAAAGGAACCTTGGCGCCACATGAAGCTTTTTTTACATTTCCAATTATAGAATAAGACCTGTAATAATAAAATCCCTGAAGTCATGGTAAAGTACAGGTTGGCCTTAGTAGCTTAAACCTGGTTTGTCATTGGTAAATAAATTAAAACTTCTACCAGAATCAGTAGGATAACCTGCTGAGCGTCTTTTATATTAGTTTTGTCCAGTATTTTGTTTTGTGTTTTGGCCCAGGACAAGCTGGGCTTTCATAATAATCATAATACAGTGCTGTCAATTGAATGACATAAAAATAATATAATAAAATTATAAACAGAAAGGAAAAAGTAAAGAGGAAAATAATTTCACAAACGTCTACTGAAAATGCCCAGGGAACTGTAGTTTATAACTTTGTAGAGACTATAGAAATGTTATTTAAGGTCTTGGGGATTCTAGAGTAAAAAGTTAAACCTTCAACTTTAATGCAAATGTCAAAATTGTCCCATAAGTGCAAAAAACTCTCATTCGCTAACTGTTTCTGATGCCATTCTCGTAAGCTGTTTCTGTCTGATATGAGTTACATCACATATTTTACGCTTCATGATGTATTTTTCTAATATAGAATTTTAAAAGATGCACCAAAATAAGTAACAGGGCTAATGGTAGCATGTATTACATAAGTGTGTGTAATTAATATTTCACCTCATTCACCTGATACTGTACGGAAATGCCAAAAGACACTGAGACTCCAATACAAATAGCTTAGCTTCCCTACGTCTCACAGACATACCGAAATTATCGGCTTAAAGCTTGAAGTGTTTTCTTAGCAGAGAAAAAGACAATAAGTCGCTATCTATTACCGTTCCCGAGATATTTGCGGTTTTGTAGAACATATGCGACTTTGAAGGGTTAATAGAAACAAAACAAAAAAGTGCCAAAATCAAAATGGTAGTAATCATGATGCTTCTTTGCTCTTTTCAGCAGCATGACGTCCAAAGTGACTTTAGAGGATGCTCTGTCCAACGTGGACCTGCTGGAGGAGCTGCCGCTCCCGGACCAGCAGCCATGCATCGAGCCCCTTCCCTCCTCCGTCATGTATCAGGTCAGTTCTGACTGAGACACATTTTCTTAGTGGACATCTGTGAAATGGTAAGAATAACAACAAGTAAATGTTGCGTTTTTTATCTTCTCACAGCCCAACTTCAACACCAACTTTGAGGACCGAAATGCGTTTGTCACCGGCATCGCCAGATACATCGAGCAGGCCACCGTCCACTCCAGCATGGTCCGTGTTTCTCTTCTCCTTTTTGTTTTGAGCTGCTGGGAAAAATAAATTCCCCGTAATGAGGTCAAAGGCCTGTTGGAGCCAGGATCGGATGTGGGACTTGGCTGTCCCAGCAAAATATTTATAATTGTCCAGCAGGCAGCTCGTAAGATCCAGGCCCAGAAGCGAATGGCCCAGAGACAAACGGATTCTTTGGATCTTTGCTGGACAGGGAAAGCAGGCCTTTGTGTTTTAATTAGTGAGGGATAATTACTCGGTCTGGATCAAATAGCACTTTGTATGGAGGTGGGGAGGGTCTCCCCTCCTACCCGCTGGGAATAAATGACTTGGAAAGGAAGCAGTGGTGCATGCACGAATACGTTTTATTTTGCTTTTGTTTTCAGTTGGAAATGCCCGCCTGTTGGGAATATTTTGTTTTTCACAGATGATTTGTTAATATTGAGTCATTGTTTTGTTTGCTGGAATAGAACGACATGTTGGAGGAGGGGCAGGAGTACGCCGTCATGCTTTACACCTGGAGGAGCTGCTCTCGTGCAATACCACAGGTAAACACAGCTTCTCTAGAAACTACACTGCTTGTTTCATGAATGTCATCTTTTTATTTTAGCCCAATATGTTCACTCACTGGCCACTTTAGTAGGTCCATCTTGCTATTGCAAACCTTCCTCAGAGGTTCTGCTCCATATTAACATGACAGCATCACACAGGTGCTGCATCCATGATGAGAATCTCTCATCATTCTCTGGAAACCCTAGAGATGGTTGTGGGTGAAAATCCCGGTAAATACTCAGACCTACAACCATAAATCTCCTTTCTTCCTCATCCTGAGGCTCAGACTCAACTTAATCAGATCGTCTTCATCATGTCTACATGACTAGATGCTGCCGTGTGATTGGCTGGTTGCATATTGGTTTTAAAAAACAACTGAACAAGTGACCTGATAAAGTGGCCGGTGAGTTTACACTTTTTTTCTTGTTGGCAGTTTTTTGATGTTTTACTTGCTTTTCTCAGGTAAAATGCAACGAGCAGCCCAACAGAGTGGAAATCTATGAGAAGACTGTGGAGGTCCTTGAGCCAGAAGTCACCAAGCTGATGAACTTCATGTACTTCCAGGTACCGTCTTGAATTTCAGACTTTTACTGGTCGCCTGCTACAAAACTTTGTCTTCATGAGCTGCTTAATGTTCCTGCAGCGCACAGCAATCGATCGCTTCTGCGGGGAGGTCCGTCGCTTGTGTCACACGGAGCGCAGGAAGGACTTTGTCTCAGAGGCGTACCTGCTGACCCTCGGAAAGTTCATCAACATGTTTGCGGTGCTGGATGAGCTGAAGAACATGAAGTGCAGCGTGAAGAACGACCACTCTGCATACAAACGGTACCCACAACCTGTTAATGGTCAGAGTATCTGGGATGCAGACAGCTGGGATCCACTAGATGGCAGCATCTATCAGCACACCCGAACATGGTGTGTTTAGTTTTTGCTGGTGTAAAAATGTTTTATTTGTAGCTGGGTGCAGCGGATTTAGGAGAATATCCTGAAATATAAAAGCATTTTTTTCATTTTTAGCTTCTTAATAATGAGAAAATACTAATACAGGATGAGTAAAGTTACTTGACTCTGAACTTTTAACTCCTGTTATTTAGTTCATGTAGTTCATGAATTAAGAATAATTTATTATCATCATGCGAGGGTTAATGAAATTTTTTTTAGTAGCTCCTGGCTTACGGCACATTAGGGTCCTCCTGTCACTCACCCTTATCCCTCCCCCGTACGTCTTCGCCTTTAAACCGTGTGAAGGCAAAGGTTGATGAACTGAGACACTTCTATGTCTGTCTAACCGGAACCGTATCACGAGGCCGGTCGGCTCGTGGTTCGCTGTTTAAAAGACACAAACTTCACGTCACACACAGCTACAATACAACCGAAAACAGAGACGTAACTTCCAGCTTCATAACCACAGAAATTAAAATTATGTATATCGTTATAATATACATAATGTTCCCCCATTAAAACCTTAATGCAAATTACGACATCAGTACTTTTATTTAGTTTTTAACAGTTAATCATTTCAACCTTATTTACTTTTTTGTGCGAGTCTTTCCGTGCCATGTCTGTTTCCTGTGTGAAAGCGTAAAACTCCTCCTGCCACTTTGCCATGACGTCTGCATAGGAAAACCCTCCGCTGAAAGTTGTATTCACTTTTTCCCCTTAGCCCTTGCTCCCAAAGAGAATCCAGGCTCCCCTTCATCTCTCATGTACGCGCAAAACAGGGAGGGGGAGGATTGAGATTGGGCTGAGGACACACAAACAAATACAGATAACTGTATTAAAAGGACTAAATGGAGCCAGCAATGTCCATTTTAAAGTCTCTTTTTTAAAAAACAAAAAAATTTGCTTCAGTGGCAAAATAAAAAAAAAAACAACACATACAAATCTAGCCTGGCTAAGGCGACTTCAGTGCGAGCATTGGTCTGGCAAAGATCTTGAGGACAACCGTTTCTCCTTCAGATCGATTCGTGATTGGTCAAAGCTTAAACCAATCACAGCATTCTTTCCTCTGGCGATCTTGTGAGTTTAAATTCGTGTTTAGGTTCAGTAAAAACTCCACACTTTGTCTTTATATGTCCACATTTATCCACCCCGGCACCCCAAACAGTCCCTGAACACATCATCAGTCCTTGTGGATTGAAATTTGCCCACTGATGAACACACATCCGTTACAGAAGGTACTAAATGTAAAGGAAACATGAAAACTTGATAATTTCAAAGCAAAATTTGCCAGTTTTTGTTACCATTTCTGTGGATTTACATTCTTCCTCAGTCGTCACAATGTTTAATGTAACGTACGCTACATTTACATGTGCATGTATTATCTTTGTGCTCAATCTTAACTTCTGTCATTTGTGGCTCCTGCTTTGTTTCTCTCCGCCTGATGACACAATTAAACAACAAGGCTTAAAGGCACTTTAACGCTTTACACACCAGCAGATTACTTAAGATTTTCTGTCACTTAAGAAACCTCATTTTGTCTCTCATGGTCTCTTATAAAGAGAGGAAACATCATATAGTTGTTTTTTTGGCTGAAATGCTGCTGCTGTAGTTGTCTGATATGTTTCACTGTTTGCTTTCTTATGTCTTAAATAAACTCATGTTCTTCCTCCTGCTTCTGCTCAGAGCTGCTCAGTTTCTCAGAAAGATGTCCGAACCTTCATCCATTCAGGAGTCTCAGAACTTGTCCATGTTCCTGGCAAACCACAACAAAATCACTCAGGTTGGTCTGTAGTACATCCTGCTGTAACTTTTACGTTTATCTGGCTTCACTCAGACGTCTGTACATGTATGAAAGGTGCACTGTTTGCTGTCTTGATGGAAGTCAAGCCAGTCTTCACTCTGTTTATAAGATAATAATGTGCACTGTAATAATCCCAATTTGGAAATTAATTTTATTTGTTTTACCCTTCCTTGACATTGTATATTGTACAAAATATGTACCCAGTAAACCAAAGAGTCAAGTCTGGAGTAATGGAGCTGAAGTTGTGTTAGATGAATGTTTGGGAACATATTGTGGCCTGAAAAGTGTTTTATAAGTAAATAGAATTTGAAATTGATAGTATTTAATATTCATCTGCTGTACCAGTCGCTGCAGCAGCAGCTGGAGGTGATTAACGGATACGAGGAGCTGCTGGCAGACATCGTCAACCTATGTGTTGATTACTACGATAACAAGTTGTACCTCACGCCCAGTGAGAAGCACATGCTGCTCAAAGTAAGTTACTGTGCACCGTTCCTGAAATCTGAGTCTGTCCACAGACCGTTGGATCTTTGTTTTTGGACATCCTTTATGTATCCGCCGTCTCCACCTCTGCAGGTCATGGGCTTCGGCTTGTACCTCATGGATGGAAACAGCAGCAACATCTACAAACTAGATGCCAAGAAGAGAATTAACCTCACCAAGATTGACAAGTTTTTCAAGGTAAGAAGTCACACTTGACCTCATTTCATTAAATGATGTAAAAAATAAAAAGATTAATTAATGGAAGGTTGCAAAAACATTAAATGTATGTTATGAATTACAAAGGAAAAGCAAAGAGAAACTTCAGTCACCTCAAACTGCTCCAGTTCCTACAGACCAAACTATTTTCTCCTGTCTAATATCTTTCTTTGAAAAAGTTGTTTAAATGTGTTTCCACTGGTTTCAATACACTGATAATGGGAATATTTACATTTTTCTTGGGGGTTTACAGCAACTCCAGGTGGTCCCGCTGTTTGGTGACATGCAGATTGAGCTTTCCCGGTACATCAAGACCAGCGCTCACTTTGAAGAGAACAAATCCAGGTACAAAGAAAACAGTAGATTAAAACAGGAAAATAAAGATGTAGTGTTTATATCGCATTAGTTCCCAAACTGGGGAGCCCAGCATGGCCAAATAAAATGTATACTTTTTTATAAAACATGGACAAATTTGTGGAAATACAAATAACCAATGATGATGCGTCAACAGACATTTCCGACAGCAGTATTGGTAAAAAAATTAATAAATCTTGTTTTACTCTTTCTCTAAATCTCCCTAGTTATTTCTTTTTTATTGATAATCTAAATCCATAAAACTAGTTTCCAAATTGTAATATGGTGGTACAGAATAATTCATCACATTAAATATTGTCTGGCATAAAATGCATGTTCCCCAGAGGATGAAGCCAGACGGCAGCGTCCTGCTTGATTTGAGGTTTAGTTGAAACGTTGCTGCAGCTGTTGTATTAATTGATTCATATTCCCCTGCAGGATGATTCGTAGAAACATTAGCGACCCATTTAAATGTCATTTTGTCCAGTGAGTGCTTGCAGAATGAATCACATCAGCATCACTCTGCATTTGCTCCATGTTGGTGAATGTCAGAGCGTTCACTCAGAAGTAAGGAGGTGAACATAAGGGACGGTTTTATTTATTTATTTATGAATTTTTCTGCATAACATGCTGACATAAATAGTTACTGGGAAATTCATGCAGTCAGCATTTAGCTGAGATTGACTAAAGGTCTTTAGCATGGTTGTAATCTCTAAGACAATATATAGATTTGTTAAAATTCTGCATTATTCTTTGGATAAAATACTCATTAAAGATAACAGATATAATTTATGGCTCTTTTTGCTTTGAATGTTTCTTCTTCTATCTGATCACCATCATATCCTCATCACCCCAAATAACCTCTATATAGATACAGCTGTTTTATACTATTTCTTTTAGTTTTATTTAATTAAATATAGGTGCATTTTTTTCCACTAAGATATGCATTTCTTCTGTTTGTTTGGTATTCTCTGGCCCATCTGCTTCATCTTCTCGTACCCTTCTCCCCAGGTGGACTTGCACCTCTACATCCAGCAGCCCCCAGTACAACATCTGTGAGCAGATGATTCAGATCAGGGACGATCATATGCGCTTCATCTCCGAGCTTGCTCGCTACAGCAACAGTGAGGTTGGTATGGACTTCCTGAGTGGTTAGTAGGGCTGGGATGATATGCTTTCCTCCAGATTCAGTTATTTTATCTTATTTTTTTTGGGCATCAATTTTTTTTTTGTTTGTTTTTTTTTTAAACCCTGAACATGTTAAAAAAGAGAATTTGGAGCCTTATTTCCCCAAAAAACTAAATATTACTCATGAGTCAATATTTAAGATTTATTCAGCAGGAAAATATTTAAATCAGCTTAAAATTAAGCATCTAAATTTGGAGGTCAGAAGATAATCATCCTGCTGATATAATGCCTGACAAGGCATACATTTTTAAAAAAATTAGCATTTTTTTATTGGTTTAAAAAATTTTTTTTTAGAAATTGTAAATAAAAAAAAAACATTGATTTGAATAGATTTTTTTTCTCCTATCCTTGTGGTTAGGGTGATTCTGATATTAAAAAAACACCTCAAAACTGAGTTCCAGCAGTGGTGTAACAAACTTTCCAGCAGATATCTTCGTTTCAACTTTCAGTTTCACTCAGTTTCTTCCCGTCTGACTCCTTTGTTGCTAATCTGTAACCGAGAGACAATAAAGGCTGCGTGTTGATTCGTTCCCATGTAGGTGGTGACTGGATCCGGGCGTCAAGAGGCTCAGAAGACGGATTCGGAGTACCGGAAGCTGTTCGACTTGGCCCTGCAGGGCATGCAGCTGCTCTCCCAGTGGAGCGCCCACGTGATGGAAGTGGTGAGGAGGCACAGATTGTACACAGAAGGAAATGCACGGCCATGGTTTAAAGCTATAGCAACACTGATGACCTGTCTAACTCTCCCGCAGTATTCCTGGAAACTGGTGCACCCGACAGACAAGTACTCCAACAAGGAGTGCCCGGACAACGCCGAGGAATACGAGAGGGCCACTCGTTACAACTACACCAGCGAAGAGAAGTTTGCACTCGTAGAGGTCGGTTTGGACCCCGCTCTCGTAGAATAAGGTTTTCCAATTCCCAGAAGTCCTCTAGCTGATCGCGTGCTCTTTGCAGGTGATTGCTATGATAAAGGGACTGCAGGTGCTGATGGGACGCATGGAGAGCGTGTTCAATCACGCCATCCGCCACACCATCTACTCAGCGCTGCAGGACTTTGCTCAGGTTACTCTGCGTGACCCGCTGCGGCAGGCCATCAAGAAGAAGAAGAACGTCATCCAGAGGTTTGGAACACAGCTCGGTTGATGCAGAACTACGGTGTAATGATATTTTGTCTCTAAAGCGTTAAACGCTTTCCCGTCACCGCAGCGTCCTGCAGGCCATCAGGAAGACGGTCTGCGACTGGGAGACCGGCCGGGAGCCTCACAACGATCCGGCCCTCCGCGGAGAGAAAGATCCAAAGGGAGGCTTCGACATCAAGGTCCCGCGTCGAGCTGTGGGGCCCTCCAGCACGCAGGTTTCCACCTCCCTGATAAAATGTTTTATTAACCATGACTGGGACGACATCCTTCCTCCTGATTCAATTCCTTTACGATTTTTTTAGGCGCCATTATGATTGAAATTGCGATTCTCGTGATTCTTCTCTGCAGATATTTGTGGGGAAAAACAAAAAATCGTTTTGCTATTTTTTTTTCATTTATATTAGGAAAAAATAACACAGTAGTCAAACTAACATCCTGCTACTATAATGCCTGACAAAAAAGATACATAAAAAAATAAAAAGAAATAAAAAGATTAAAATTTTTTGCAGTTATTTGAAAAAAGAAGAGAGATAAAAAACAGATTTTAAAATATGAAATAAAAAATTATGATATTAAATTTATGAATTAAATTTTCCCACCCCTATTATTTACTAGGGGTGTGTATCGAATAACTTACAATTTGATTGTAAAAAAAATACTTTTAGTAACAAGCTGTTCCAATTCTAGGACTTATTATATTATTCTAAAAGATAGAAGGATGTTTTCAAGGATGATTAAGTGATTCAAAAATGTAAAATACACGCAATCGATCTTTAGATAAAGAAGTGACATTTATTGTTGGTAACTTTGCAAACTTTAACATGTCTTTGTCACGTAACAACAGCTTGGAAACTAGTCTGTCAAACACTTTTTAAAGTCTTAAAATATCAATTCTCGGAAATTTCGAGTTGCTTCAAAATCTTCCTAACTAAGAATCTCGATTCTCATTCTGCGCCTCTCTTATTTACCTGTGAAGGAAACCAGCAGTCAGGAATATTTACTATGAATCTGACGTATATGCTGATTGATTGAGGCGTTCATGTTTGCATCCAGATGCTAACATGTTGTTACACTAACAATTGTATTAGGAAACGAAAAAATAAATACCATTGTGGTGTTAATATTTTAATTTTTTTTTAAAAAGATTACATTGATATCAGTTATATCTTTTAAAACTTACCTGGTTCCCTAATTAAAAGGTAGTAAATATAATATTCCTCTAAATTCAATTTCCTCACAAAAATGTAAACTTAAAACCCATAAATCTTATTTTTCTTAACATTATTACTTTTACATTTTTCATTGATAATGGTCAAATAACGTGAAATCTGTGTGAATCCATTCAGGATTTATGGTTGGCTGTGGTGCTGTTTACATGTTTCCAAAGGTTTTTATCTGATAGTTTAAAGAGTTTTTATCTGCAAAGCATTTAATTGTGACATGATCAGTATGATCCACGTCTACCATCAGCGTTGTCAGCGTCGCGGCTGATTGATGCATGCCACACTTATTGTTGCATAAACCACAGATTTAACAGCTTAGAGGTCAGTTTCCAAGAACTAATCTGTATTTCAGGTGCGTGACTGTAAAGCTTCACTCAACACTCACCTTTTATATTAATCTCCCTTGACTTAAGTGTTTAACCTATCTAGGTTTTTTCTTTGTTTTGTAATGGGAGATTATGAAAAGATTTCTTTTTGATTAGAAAATGCCCTCAGAACTTTGAGATTTAACAAAGACATGGTGCTCAAAGCTTCCCCACAAGCAGTACTGTTATTAAAAGGATATGCATGGTGGTTACCAGTTTATCACTCAGAGTTCTGACCAGTCTTTCTCTGACCAGCTCTACATGGTGAGGACCATGCTGGAGTCTCTTGTCGCGGACAAAAGTGGTTCAAAGAAGACTCTGCGGAGCAGCCTTGAGGGTCCCACCATCTTGGACATTGAAAAGTTTCACCGCGAGTCCTTCTTTTACACACATCTGCTAAATTTTAGTGGTAAGAAGAGGCACTGGTCCAGTGCTGTAGCTCCCTGCAGGCTTTGAAAGCTGCTTCATGGAGACGCTGTAATAAAATATATCTGAATCCTCTTCCATCCAGAAACTCTGCAGCAGTGCTGTGACCTCTCCCAGCTTTGGTTCAGAGAGTTCTTCCTGGAGCTCACGATGGGCCGCAGGATCCAGTTCCCCATCGAGATGTCCATGCCCTGGATCCTCACCGACCACATCCTGGAGACCAAGGAAGCATCTATGATGGAGTAAATATGGTTTTCCTTTGAGACATCCCTGTAGAAACTTTACCCACAATCTCGGACCAGTTTAACCCTTCAAAGTCAAAGGTGCATGTGATTGTCAAAACCGCATATATCTTTGGAGCAGTAATAGATAGGGACGTACTTCTTTTTTCTCTGCCAAAAAACCTACTTCCAGCTTTAAGCTAATAGTTCCGGTTTGTCTGTGGGACGTACAGAATCTAAGCTATGTGTATTTGTAAAGTCACTGTCCAATCGCATTATTGAATGGGTATAACATAATATTCAATTGTAGAGCTTTTATTCCATCACATGATGTGGCAAAGATCATTAGTCGAGATGTTTCACTCTTTTGTCATCTTCATGAATATAAACTGTGTTTTGATTCAATGATTGATGTTTGAAGACTGTTATCTTGTTGGAAGAATGTGTAATTACACGCACTACTGTAATATATGCTAGTACAAGCCCTGTGACTTGTTTTGGTGCAATTTATTTCTATTTTAGAAAAATACACTGCGAAGGTTAAAATATGTGATGCAGCTCACAGCAGACAGAAACTGCTTCTAAGAATGGCATCAGTAGTTCTTTGCGCTTACGGGAAAATTTTGACATTTGTATTATAGTTACAGGTTTAATTTTTTTACCCCAGTATCCCAAAGACCCTAAATAACATTTCTATAGTGTCTAGACAGTTGTTTATTGCAGATCACTGGGCATTTTCTGTAGATGTGTGAAATCAATTTTCTGTTTTATTTTTTACTTTGTCTTTATGATTCTATTACCTTCATGTGACACCAGTGAATTATTAATATTATGAAAGCCCAGGTTGTCCTGAAAAGAAAGATGTATAGTACTGGATTGTGCATCATAAGATTATGTTTTATCAGCAATAATGCATATAAAGTACAATGTGAATAAAATCCCCTAAAATTACACCAGACCCCGAAGGGTTAACTACTTCTTATACTTATTTATACATTCACTCTGCGGTGAAATTGCAAGTTTTAAGATCTTTTTTAGTCAAAATGGTCTGAATTGAACTCTGAATTTGTCATGACTTGCCAGAGTTGCCCTGCTTCTTGCTGTTTTGGTGTCTGTTTTAAACGCTTGCTGCGGATCATGCTGATACAAGCAGATTTACATAAGCCACTAAGCACATCAACTGGCGTCGACCGTGAGGAATGTAATTCTTCAAATGTTTGCTGAACAAAAAAAAAAAATCTAGTTCATTCATTTGCATATTTAATAACTGCATTCGGTGTTTTATAAAACTCAGGTGAATCAGGATTTACTCATTTTTATGTTTCATATACCTGACTGATGACTTTGGAACATTTACCTGAAGTTTGGAAAGACTACAATGTGTCTTCTGTGTTCAATTAATATGTTTGATGAGTTTACTTCTTGCGCGTTTTAAAAAATATTACGACACACTGAGCACAAATAAGCCTTCTTTGCTATTTTCCAGCCTGAATGTGCTTTATTTTTTGAATAAATTACTATTTTAATGCCTTTTAAGGGCATTTTAATCCAAATAAATGCCTAAAAGCATATTTTCTTTGATCTGTTGCAGGTACGTACTCTACTCTCTGGATTTGTACAACGACAGCGCACACTATGCTCTGACTAAATTCAAGAAGCAGTTCCTCTATGATGAAATCGAGGCAGAGGTAATACATTGTAATCGTTTACTGGATTATTAGGTACCTAATGTTTGTTGAGTTTAATCTTATGAATGTGATAAAATGCTACTTTACTAAATTTACTGTTTGCTGTGTTACTTTTTATGATGAATAAATCCTATAAATCTGTTTTTGTTATTTAATTTCTGCATCACAGTAGATCACAGCCTTTCCTGCTTTTGCATCACAGCTTATTAAATGCATCTAATGTAATAATTGTGAGCTCAGCTGGTGTTTTGACCCAGTAGCAGGCTGAAATCTTTTTTCTATCAGGTTGCAGACGTCCCTCCAAATTTCCCTCTGTCAATCTCTCCTTTTCTTAAATCTTCCTTCATCCTGTTAACAGGCAAAATGAGAAAGTTATGTCTGGTTATTTCAGGTCAACTTGTGCTTCGATCAGTTCGTCTACAAGCTGGCGGATCAGATATTTGCCTACTACAAGATACTCGCCGGAAGGTGGGTGCTCCTTTTTCACCCCTTTTTACTGGACTTGTTGAATGTTTGACACATCTTGCCAGTTTAGCTGCTTCTCAACAAGGAAACATAAAGCATGTGTTGAGTTAATGTGATTATAATTTCCTCTTTTATTCATTCTAAAATGCAAGTCTTGCTCCAGCTTTGAACAAAAGTGAGATGATTGTCTTTAGAGCCAAAGAGGAACGATTAGAAGTCACCGCTGAGCTTCATGCTATACACCTGGAAAACACCAACCAGGCCAGAAATCTGGTTAAGTGATGGACCTAAACTTTGAAAAACACATTAAGTCTGCCTACTATCACAATAATAACTATAATAATAATAATAATTGGTTTGGTTTAGGACCAGAACACATCTGCTATTTGAAATTAGGTTTTTTTAACATTACATTAACATTTATCACCTGAATCCTCCCTCACCCCCACCCCACCTATGTTAAAATCGTATTCTCTCCATTAGACATCTAATTGTTTACCAAGTATCCTTACATGCATTTATATACATAAAGAAGGCGATAAAATTAAACCACTGATTGGTACGAAAGGGGAAAAAAGGCCAGTGGGGTAAAACGTTCTGTGAAATGTTCTACAGGGAGCAAATGAATAACTGTAAATGTAAATATGTCAAATAAAAGACATAAAAGCTTATTATAATTCCATACCGCCTTTCTCAATCTTATTCTTAAGATTTGTTAGACATGTTGTCTGCTTGGTATTTATTTGTTGTTAATACTGGTAAAACCTGGACTCTTCATTGGGTTTTTATGAGCTTTGGCTGCTTTGTGCCGCTTATTTTATTCTTTGTTTGGACCAGGCTGCAGGTCTACAAAAGTCCTGGACTTCCACCTACTCCCATTCGAACATGCCAGCCTTTATTCTTTAATTATGATTTTGTGTCACTCAACACAAAACTCAGCATTTCTTATGAAGAATTTTATTCACTTGTTCATATTTAAAGTCCACTTTAAATACTGATGTACCTCGAACATATTTGTGCTTAAGTGAAAGAAAAAGCTGGTTAATTGTTTTTAATTGTTTTGAAATGAAGAATGGGGCTTTTGTCATTTCAAGACTATTAAAAAATAAACAATTGCTTGGTTTTTTCAGAATTAGCTAAATTAGTTAGTATTTTATTTATTCATTTATATAGCACCTACAAGTACAGCTGCATCTTCACATGAAAGAAGACAATATACATTAAAATTACTATAAAATGACCAAGGAAACAAAATAAGAGAAGACATGGATGACTGGATGACCTCTGTACCTGCCGCTTTTTACTGACTGTAATAAAAACACAAATGCAGCCGGAGTATGATTCAACCTGAAGGTGATAGGAAACAAGTAACTGGTTGGGACTTCATTGTTGAAAGACCAACATTGGCCCTAAATCATCTCCTCCGTCTTTCTTTTCCACAACATGTCAAAGTTTGCTTAAATTTCTCAGTGAAATTAAATAATAAGTTGATAAAGAAAGTAAAAACTTGTTTCACAAACATGATTTTAAAATGCTCATCCATCCAGCTCTGCTGACGCTTTCTGTTTCCATCAGTCTTCTGCTGGACAAGCGCCTGAGGGCTGACTGTAAGAACCAAGGGGCCAACATCCCCTGGCCGGCCTCCAACCGGTACGAGACTCTGCTGAAGCAGCGCCACGTGCAGGTACTTCCTGCGCCGCTCGCTCATTCTTATCCTTGCATCCCCGCCTTGCCTAACTGGTCGTGTCCGTTAGCTGCTGGGCCGCTCCATCGACCTGAACAGACTCATCACTCAGAGGATTTCAGCCGCTCTTCACAAATCTCTGGAACTGGCCATCAACCGGTTCGAAAGCGAGGACCTCACCTCCATAATGGTATGTCACTTTAGGTTCATTATAACTCTGAAGGTGCGCTCAGTTGTGAAGCTCTTTTTAAATTTTTTTCTCCGGGTTGAAGGAGCTGGAGGGTCTTCTGGAGATCAACCGCTTGACGCACAAACTCCTCAGTAAGTTCCTGACTCTGGACAGCTTCAACGCCATGTTCCGTGAGGCCAACCACAACGTTTCGGCGCCCTACGGCAGGATCACGCTGCACGTTTTCTGGGAGCTCAACTATGACTTCCTGCCAAACTACTGCTACAACGGCTCCACCAACAGGTGTGTTAGTTCGGTCGCCTTTCAGAGTTTCAACACAGGACAGGACAGCTTTGCCGGTAGTTCATTTGACAATAAAAACATGGTAAAGATGGTTGGATGTTCGGAGTGATTGCCTGGTTTTAAACAAATAAATGCAAATCTGAGAATGCTCTGCTCAGCCAGAAGCAAAGCCTGGTTACCAGCTGATCACTGCACACAGTGTAGCTTCACCTAATCTTGTTTTTCTGGTCTCCATGTGTCCAAATTTACTTTAAGCTCCAATTAAAAAGATGGGATTTTTTTTCAGCTTTGGAGTTGTTAGACAACTCATTATTACTCATTTCTTAAACATTTAATGAATAAAATTGAAAAAAAGTCTCATTTTTCCCAAATTGTTTTTATTGTCAAAAAACAAACCAAACGGTGAATAATTAAATGAAGGAAAAACAATGCGAAACATCTGAATTTATGCTTAGAGATGACGGTGATTGCTCCCTTTTTTCACCCAGTCAGTTAATGTGAAGCAATTTAATGTGAGCTTAAAGGTTGGAAATGAAGTTGTGGGAATGGCACGTGGTGGGATCAGAAGTAGACCGTAATATTTTCTTTGCCTTGAAGTTCTTATACACAGCAGGATAATTCTGTCCAGATATGAAGAAGGTGGGCAAAGTCGATTTTAAATGGACCTGCTCTTAGAACAGCTCGCCAAAACACGAAATATTTTCTTTTTCCATTCTCACAAATAAAAGTTTCAGGAGCTGTGCTTTGAAGAATCTGCATCCTCTGTAGAATAATTCAGTTTTTGATCAGGAAATGGTCTAATGTGGCCTAAATGTCCCCCAAAAAGCCATGAAATGACTTTCTTGCTTTTTCACAAACCGAATAAAGATTTATTTATTTTTTTACATCAATATTTTCTCTACAATATTGCATTGCTGTTTAATCTGAAGATTTTTTTTTTTGCCTTTTGGGCATTTAGTAAGTGATAAGCAAATTTCTGTGCAGTGAATAAATCTGATTATCTATAAAATGTTTTATTAATTGTTAAATTAAATTATTATTCTTTATAAAATTAAGTTAAAACCATAAAAGCTTGTTTACTGTGCAGAAAGGTGGAGCTTCTCCTGTTTTGGTCCTGACCCTAACAGGAGAGGAAAGCCTTTAGAAGATTTTAGAGTTGAGTTTATCTTGTAGTGAGAAAATTAAATTACATTTATTGTTTAACTATGTGCACATCACTATATAGAACAGTTACTAATGTAATTTATAACACAACATGTTAGAGCTAGAGACACACAAGTGTGTGTGAGTGGGTATTTTCAGCCTGTGTGTGTGTGTGTGCTGTATCCTGATGTCCATGTTTGCAGCAGCATGCTTGAATAATCTCCTTCTGTGGGGTCAGGTTTGTGCGCACGGTCCTGCCTTTCTCTCAGGAGTTCCAGCGAGATAAGCCTCCCAATGCCCAGCCTCACTATCTGTACGGGTCAAAGGTCAGTACATCTTCTTCTCATCGTCGCTCCATTTGATTCCACCAGTGGAGCGGGCTCTTTGTTGTTGTCTTTTGTAATAAATGCTCGGTATGTTGAAAAGATTTATGAATAAGAAAACAGGTGGACATATTGTATTTATGTGCAAAATAAACAGGACAAAAATATCTACTTTATCCCAAGAACACAAATGTTAAGTCCTTCAAGAGCTTGTTTTTCCATGTGAACCCGAAGGAGAATATTTTAATTAAATGAACTGCAGCCCTTGACATGATGGTAGAGCTTATACAGTAGATACGGGTGGACACGATGCAGCGATGCTAGTTTTAAATCTTCTTTTAAACACAAATGGGGTTAAAATGCTCAGTGACATCTCTGCCTGGCAAAAACAATGCGGCCGTGACATTAATCCAGTCGATTAATGGCGATCTCGCTGTCGGCCAGCTTAGTGAGCATCCTCAGGGGTAATTACGTGCTCCTGGCTGGTGATTTGGCCGGCGGGCTGCGCTGACATGAGCGACGGCTGTATGATGGTGCCGCGCTTGATGCTGTCCTCGCTGCCGCTCCGCGGCGTGTAGAGATGTCCAGACCCGGACATATCCGGGCGGGCTGATTTCCTCACCACGGGGCAGCCGTTGGCGCCGCGCCCGGCCATGGGGCACGTGTTGTGCAGACACCCCCACAGCAGGATGGTGGCGATGACCAGGAGCAGCAGGCAGCAGGTCAGCCAGACGCCCACCGCCAGCTCCCAGCCGGCCCGGTCGTGGCCCTCGCTGCTGTCGCTCAGGGTGCTGAAGACTTGGCACTGCTCGCGCACCGGGTTGGCAGCCTGGCACGTCACACACAGGAAGTAGGCGGTCTGCGGGAGGAGGTTGGCCAGGTGCGTGCTGGTCTGGCTCACGGGAATCCGCTCCTCGTGCTTGAAGCTTTTGCGCTTGTAGCCCATGAGCAGGCTGTTCCAGTTGGGGTCGTACATGACGCTGTAGAAGGTGTCCAGGCAGGTGGGCGACGGCGGCCAGCTCACCCGGGCCGAGGTGGAGGAGACGTTGTAGACGGCGACCCCCATCTTCAGAGCAAATAAACCGCTTCCTTTGTTAGAGGCCTGGCCTGCTCACTGTGTGAACACGAGCTGCAAAAGAGACGAGGAAATCGTTGCAGTATTATATTAAACATAACATCGATTAAACTGGTGACCTCATATTTCAGCCAAGAACTCCCCCAAACCAGTAAAGAGCTTTCTGTTTGGAGCAGAAGAAGACGGGATCATCAGTAACCAAAATTTGTACCCAAAGTATAACTTTCAAATGTTAAAATGTCTTACTTTAAACGAGTTATCAGTGATTCATGAAATGAAATGAAAAATACTTTATGTATCCCAGAAGGAAATTCAGTATTGTGGTAGGTTTCTTTTTTTTTCTTTAATCATTTTTTAAATACATTTTTAATCATTATTATTTTCTTGAATTATCTTGTTTTTTTGTTTTATTTTTTTTATTAAAGGGATAATCTGTTAAAACATGATAAATGTAATTTCCTGTTGTTTTACCTGTAAGCTTTTGCAGAATGGAGATGTTCTAAAATAAGGTTGAATTCAGCATATCGAACAAAAACAACAAGTTGTGGATTTCCTCTCACGTTTATGAATTTATCCAGCTGGAGAGAAAATACTCGGCTTATTTTTTTAGAACAAAGTCAACGAACATAGATAGAGCAACTCTTAAAAGATCCCAACCCTTCCCACCGGAAGGAAAGACATGCTCACATACACAAAAAACAGTGTCATGTTCTCAGTAAAAACATTGATTTTAATCGGATTTTAATCTACACAGAAATGTCCGTTATGAAGTGTAAAAAGGAATTCCTGATCTTGGAAAACTCATCAGTCCTTCGTTTAGGCAGGAATGTCGATTTTCCCAGAGCAAGATTACAGGTCATTCTTTTGATCCATCGGTACATACATAGACATCTTTCCATCTTAAAGACACCGTATGTTTGGTCTGCAGCAGATAAAAATGTAACAGTTTTTTTTAACGTGTGGAAAATGCATATTGTTGCATCCACAGGGACAAGATGATTTATTCATCTTGAAATTGATTCAAGTATCAGTTTCCAGAAAAGTGTGGAGTACCTCACATTCCCACATACAATGAAAGAAGTTTCCCTTCTCTTTGTTAGAACTTGTTCACACAGACGAGAGTTTGGATTTAAAGCCTGATCAGAATAAAAATACTTTATTTATACACAAAATAAAATTGAAAAATAAACATTTTCTTTATTCTTACAGATATTTTTAAGTAGATAACAGGATTATCAGATTTTAACAGACAATATTATTCTTTTCATCTTCTTAAGTACAGCCTGGAGCGTCCCAAAATACCCCCAGGGCTGCTTGTTCCCCTGTTTGAGAAACAGTGGTATAGAGGATTATCCAGGCAGACCTGAGGGGATGATGAGGTCGTGTGCAGATGTTCACCCGATTACGTAGTGCAGGATGCTTTCTGAAGAGGCTCATCTGCGCTGCCAGTTACCTCTTATGAGACAGGTGATGACCTCTCAACCCTGAGCTGCTAAGCTCAGGACAGATTTCAGCTTTATGGTTTTTGTTTTATGGGATGCAAGATGCGTATTTTTGGTCCTAAAGCAGATACTGGCAGATTTTTGTGATGCTGTTTGCTTCCTCTTGTATATATGCAGCCGCATTATTGAATTTTAGTTATTTGTGCTCCATATTTTCCATTTTTTATGTGCTTTTAAATAATTCTTCAATTTAAAAAAAAAAGAAAAAAGAAACTTAACTATTTTCCACTCCACACTTTTCCACACTTTAAACAAAACAGTTTTTATCCATGTTTGCTTTATTTATCTGCATGTTTAATACTTTATGCACGAAACAAAACACACTCGTCTCTACAGTAACAGAGTTATCAGTGGTTATTTGTTCAAAGCATGAAACAGATGATAGGGAACTTACCGGGAAAATGATGCCAGAATGTGTTGGGCATGCCAATCTGCAGAGAACGGCTTGTTTTTTATTTTTCCGTGTCAGTCATCCGGTCCGCTGACTCTGCTTGATGCTTGTGCTGCTGCTGTGCAGGACTGAAGCAGAGATCAGTGTCTCTATCGCAGCTGCTGCCGCGCCACAGGGAGCGCTGGCGGATTAGAGCTGCAGCTCCAGCGGTCCGCCAGCAGGGGGGGCATCGCTGGACTCTCCTTCACATGTTGCGTCATAATTTCCAGAGAACATGCTCTTTTTTTGACGTTTTATCCAGAATAATCGAGATGAGGTGGAGATGAAATAGAGCTCAGCCGGTTGATCCATCTGTCCAGATGTTTATTACACAGCAAAATCTCTGAGCAGCTGCTTACGTAACATGTAGTGGAACTATTTGTGGTCTCCAGAGGATAAACGTATTATTGCACCCGTGCTTGTTTCTGCAAAGCTGATTTTCTTTTTCCATCTATCTCTGCAAAAATATCCAGTCTCTTTATCTTTAACTTTACCGCCGTCCGGAGGCTACAGTCTCCACACACTGCATCTGCATTTACAGAGAACATTTGTTCTTACACCTCAGATCAACACAGTATTTTTCTTTTTAACTTTTGGTAAAATTGATCATTAAAATGACTCTTAGCATGAATCAACACTGAGATACCTTTTAAAAGGGCAGCTCATGTCTGAAAGCAGCCTCAAAGATGATTAAATCCAGGTTGTACATATTCCCTTTCTTTCTATGTGTTAAGGTATTTAAATTTATAAAATAAATATCTCACAAAATAAGCCAGTTGGAAACAATGAATTTTAATAGAAAATTCAAGTCGCTTAATTTTTCACTGTTATGTTAAACATAAATTAGCCACCAGATGGCAGAGATATGAGATATGTTTAGAAAAGCAGTTCTTAGCTATTATAATGATGCAAACTAGTGGAACATTAGATCATGATGTGTATTTTACTTTAGACTTAATCGCTGTTTCTGAATGATTTTGTGTTCATCTTATTGTAATTCTTATGTTGTATGTAAAGC
>JAVQJG010199958.1:0-24409 GCA_036024015.1 Craterocephalus amniculus | reverse complement strand
AGATTACACGGTAGTTCTGTGAGGACACGAGCAGGAGGTGGTAGGCATTAGAAACAGCTAGAGGTTGTACGAGGGGGCGGGGGGAATAAATGATTTTTGTGTTTGTGTATGGAAATGGTTTGAAATGGTTGTGATTGAGTGCAGTTGGAGAATAGTAATAGTTCTGTTTCCCAGCTGTCGCCATTGCTTGTGTGTCTGGATGGATTTACAGTGAGGGAATCGGGGGCTGAGAGAGAGAGAGAGAGAGAGAGAGAGAGAGAGAGAGAGAGAGAGAGAGAGAGAGAGAGAGAGAGTGATAAGTCTGGGCTTCGGCTCTGCTGCTGCTCGCTTCAGAGTGGGGGGACATTCTCGAGCCCTTAATAGTTTATACAGACCATAAACATCTGGGCTTGCAGGCTGAGTAGGGGAAAAAGGAGGTCTAGAGAGCTCCCTCTCTCCCTCTCTCTCTCTTCACAACATTTTTATTGAGCTCCCTTTGCATTAGTTCTTTCTATTGGCAGATTATCACTGGTGCAGAGGGGCTCAGCAGCCTGGCCCTGCGCCCTTTACTGTTAGCTTTCTGCTGTTAGCCACCATTACGAAGCAGTCTGCAGCCGCTCACTTCACCACTGGGGTTCAGACTCTTTGCGCTGCAGGAATTTATGTTGCATCAGAATTAAAAGGATGTGGATTGTAGGTAGCCTACATATTATTAAGGCAATCACAGAGATGAGTTTATCTTTAGTCACCGTCTGATTCTTCGAAAATGTCGACATCTTGGAGACTCTTAAGTAAGTACGGAACATCACAAAATGAGACATCAGTACATGCCTGTTTAACTCTCTTCCCCTCACCTGAGCCTTTGAACAGTCTGAATAAATAAGCCTCGGCTCATGTGAAGACGGCTTTGCATGTACAGGCTACTGCAATTTGAATCTTAATATTCAGCCCATAAAATTTGAAGCTGTCATTCTACTGGAGTTTACAAAACATGGAATGAATAAAATTAAATTGCCTTAACTACTTCATAGAGAGCAATAAAAACACTTTGCAGGCCGGCTCTGCAAAACATTTTAGGCTGTTCGAAAAACAAGGAAAAATAGGAAAGGAAAAGAGATATGAAGTCAACACGTGAACCATGGTTTTGGCACAAACACTTATTTTATTGCTGCAGAAACAAACTAATAACACAGTCTCCTTTCAAACTGGTTCAGTGTGCAGTGAGGGATATTTATTTAGTCTTTGAGAGTTGTGCTGGTTGCACTTGCTGCACGTTCCTTCTTGTGCAGTTTTCTGTGGGCATCTTTAGCAAATGCTGCAGCAGCACTAAAGAAACATTTGTAAAGTTTGAAGATCTTTGATGCATCTCTGTTTGTTTTTTTATCCTGGAACTCTTCAGGACCACCTTAACAACACTTGTAATGGCCTGTCCACCTCTGTTCTTAAAGCTATGGAGTGAGGTGTTGTGGGAAAAGTCACGGCAAATCAAAGATTAGGAGGTTTAAACTGATCATTTGTCCGTCTCTGTCCTGATGGAACTGGTCTTTTCCACTGGTCTGTATGCTACAGCGGTTACTAAATAGACTTAATAGCATAGATATTAAATAAATCTGCTGTATATTCTGCTTTACGTTTCAGTTTCCGACCTTTTTGAGCAATCTACATGATTACACCACCATCACTGAAAGAACAAATGACAGGAAATATTTCATATAAATGACTTGCATAGACTTGTAAATAAATGCTGTTCTTAACTTTTGCTAAAGTTTAAAAAAATCCTCTAATATACTGTAAGTATTTCGATTTAAAGTGTCTGAGGCCAACTCTCTGAGGATCTTTATGGTGGATGTGGTAGTGTTGCAAATTTCAGGAACTTTCCTAAACGGACGATATGAAAGTCACACCGACTTCATCCAGCGATTATTCAGATGTGTGAAGGTGAGAAAGGAAGCAGGACAGGCCCTTTTTACAACTGGAATCCCTTCCAAGAGAGTCTGTTAAAAAGTGTGCACCACAATGCAATAAACACTTTTTGCCTTCCAACATCTGACGACACATCATACACAATGTATTTCCAAGAACACCCTGGTCTTTGAGGTCAAGGTTAATGAGGTCTGCGTTTGCTGCTGGAAGGAGATGGAATGTGCTCTCTGTGTCAGGTTTTGTCCATCCGTCCACCACAGCTTCCACACTGAAAGATTTTGTTGCGCTACATTGACATCAGTCCACGTCTGTCAGTTTCAGTTTTGAAACGAACAGCCAGTCCTGTCGTTTCTCTGCACAATGACTAAAATTTCAAAGGAAGTGGTGTGGTGGGATACGAGACATGTGTGGAGTCCGTTTGGATTTCACATTTATGCCCAGTCACAAAACAATCTTTTTTTTTCCCAGGTGGACTATTGAGCATCAACGTGCTGTGAAGTAAAGCACAATGAATTATACCAGAGAGAAAAAAGGGATTCATTCACTGATTCATTTGAGGATCCCAATATTGGTTTTGTTTTCATCAGATGGCAGATCAATTTTTGGCCAATAAACCTGAAGCCATCAGTGAATCATCTTGTTGGAGGTAGAAGTGATCTGACTGACGATTAAATCTGACACTATGCCTTTCCATCGTATCATCTATCACTCAGAGCAGCCGCATCCTTATAATAAGCAACTGAAAGCCTGAGCTGGATGAAAATTAAGATCCTTTACGGTTGTTATGAGCATGGAAATGAACCCTGGAGAGCAAAAAACCAGGCTGTAAACATTTTTATTTCTACTGTGAAGTTGGGCAGCCTTTCGGAGTGGACATTGGAGGAACCAGCGTTTTTGGCATTTCATTGTTGGCGCCATTCGGAGGTAGCTGCTTTTACCTACTTGCCTGACACCAGGTCTGGGGACTGGGGCAAAATTTCGATCTCGTCAGTGGTGAGAAGGAGTTTAAATACTTTCCAGAGTCTACACTCGTGGATCAAACAGCAAAGGCGAAATTAGTTGATCTGGGTTTGTAATGCTGTAGCAGAGATGCCGGATGCAGTCTGTGAAAATATTAGATTTTAGTCTTGGTTTTGCAACATGCTCCTTTTAAACCTGCAAAAAGAAAAAGAATGAAAGGCAAAGAATGTCCTTTTGTTTGAAAGATTCGCTCTTTTTAGGTGGCAAGACATTCAAAACTGGGTGACCCTATGTTTGCTCATCCCACGTTTGAGGCAATGATATCGTATAGCTTCACAGAATAAACAAGAGAGGCTGCTGGGGGTTGAACAAGCCCAGAAAAATATCTATCAATATTATGAGTGTGTCAAACCGGAGAAGAGCGCTTTTGAAGCAGCCATCAGTCATAGCAAGAAGAGAAAAGAAAACTGTTTGTGGATGTTATGTAATCTAACAGACTCTGAGCAGATGTGACGGGGGGAGTCAAAAGGAGAGTGGGGGTCTTAAAGGCTGAACACTGGCCAGTCCTCCCCACTGTGCTGTCAGATTACCAGGATATGTTTGTTTTCTGAGAGAGGAAGAGGCCTTCCAAATAAATAGGCATTACGGCCGAGCCTTGCCTCCACAGAGCAGTCAGCTGTGGTCTCTCCCAGTCTTATTCACTCTCGCTCTCTTGTCGTGCAGCAGTCCTGAATTTCTCTGTGGGATGGTTTGAGGTTTTCTCTGCAATGCTGCCTGTTTGCCTGTCTGGGTCAGCCCACATGTGCGGCGCACAGTAGGAAAAGGGTTAACAGCCCCTTCCTCCTCCCTCCACTCCCTGTCTGTTCATCTTTCTCTTACACGTTCTCCCTCATTCCGAAGACAGCGCTTCGGTGGCTCATTTTGCCCCCGTGTGCTTACGCTCACCGTGTGGAATTATTTTTGTACGGGGAGCTGCGTTTGATTGCTGTGCAGGGACCCCTTCCCCTTACACAATGGCTCCCCTGTTCTAAGGCCCCCGGCTTTCTAAACTGGACCCAGAGCCTTGGGGGTGCCACGGAGTAGAAGTGGGAGGAGTGGGGTGTTGGGAAGTTAGGAGCACCCCACTCGTCCACCTCCCCCAACAACCCCCCTTTAAAAAAAATAGGCCCCTAGTCTGCCACCATGGGCCCCACCATCAGCGCCACAGCATGTTAGGTAAAAAAAATAAATAAATGGAAAAGAAATTACATCCTTTTTCAAAAATACATCATACCCTGCAGTTTTTCTCCTCTTTGTATCTAATAGTTTCTTTCAGATTACTCCATTCAGAAAAGGTATCCTCCCTTCTCAGCTGTCCTACGCTCCCCGTGTAGTAACTGCTCTTGTGTTTTCTCTGTGCATTTTTGGGTCTGTTTTTCCACTCGCTGATTTATGCCTGGGGGCAGCTAAAATTAAGAGAGCATTTTGGTGCCGCCCAGGGTGCCTGTGTAAGTGCAGGAATGCAGCGCCGAGTTCTGCTCCATAAGGTGAAATGAATAGGCAGCCATATGAGGACTCTCGCCTCCCAGGAGTGGCACTTTCAGGGAAAATGCCATGAGGCGACATGGCTTTCCTTGATTTTAGAGGAACAACTGCACATTTGCTCTGCATTTACTTAATTTGTAGCAAGATTGACTTGCCATGTATAATTTTCTATTATTTTCAAACAAAACAGCCACGCCAGACAAGGAGTAAAAAAAATGCACATGGTGTAGTTGGATGGCGTTGGAGCTGTGCTGTCTGCTGCCCCCTGCTGGTGAACCCTGAGCAACTCGGTTTACTCTTAAAGCCGATTTCAAGCCATTTCTGCAAGTTTACTCTAAATGATCAGGTTCAAACTGATAATGATGAGACTTTTTTTCAAGTTTCATGCGATTCTTTTCATTCGTTGATCTTATTTATTCTTAACACTTATTATTTATTATAAGTGGCGTGTGGATCTCACAGAACACTCTTTCATCTCATTACAGGTAGCTCATCATTATCCTACAATACAGCATCTCACACGGACCCATCCCCCCGTCTGGCTGCCAAAGAGGGTAGGAATATTTAATTCAATCTGCGAGTATATCTGGGTCAATTCAAATGCTGTATTGATTAGAATATTTTCAGAAAGCAAAATGGCCACAGCTAAAGGTAAATGAGGTGGGAGGTGGAAAAGAAAAACAGAGAAATGCCATCTTGTGGTAAAAAAGTAAAAAATCACAGGATGGCACGACAGCTCTGATCACAATACTTTCAAGCTCCAGACATGCAAATTAACAAACAAAGACACAAAGCAGTGCACACACTTTTCAATACAGACCACTCACATAATCAAAGCAGACGCAGACACTGATTGCAAGTGACAAAGCTCTGGGCAGGTGCAGCTTTTGTGTCGTTAAAATGATACGAGCCAAAAACCGCCGCGGCAGATTGTGCTATTCAGGACCGCTACCTGAACGCTGTGACAACACAGATGAGCCAGACAAAACCAAAGTGCTGATGAGTTTATTTTTTCCAAAGCAGCAAGGGGCACGAACAGACTCAAATATGGTGATTACAGGGAAGGAGAGATGTGAATGAGGCTGTTTGTCGGAGGGACGGGCATAGTAGACAGGTGCTGAAGCAACAATGTGTAAACATGCTCAACGAGGCCAGCTGGTCGACCCTAAAGCAGAGTGCATGAGTGTGGGCTTCACAAAGGGGATAAATGGCACAAGGGAAAATGAACGCTAAACGTAAATGACTGATGCGAGAGAAAGTGCTGTTGCTACTGCTCAATTCTGAACTTTTTATATTTTTTTAACATTTAGAATGCCATTTAAGTCTATCTCTATGTGCAGAAACAAAGCGTTTACCTCAGTGCACCATATTGTTGGTTTAGCAAAAGGTGTGTAAATTTGTAGTATTGATTTTTTTTTTCTAAATATGAGATTATATATTAATCTTTTCAAAAAGGTAAATTTTCTGGCCTTAAACAAGCTTATCTTGTGGGATCTTTTACTATTTGTTGCGTGCTTTTAGGAAAGTGAATAAAAACTTGCAAGAATGTGCTTTATTGTTTGTGTTACAATGAAAGTATCAAAAAGACTAGAACTTAATGGGTCCAGATCATGATTATAATCAGAATTAGCAGTTAGAAATAGGTAGTAGTGGCTGTCAAATCAAACCTGTTGCATCCAAGTTGAGTTTCTAAGAACAATGCTTCCAGCAGCTCAGGATGACTGTCCCTTTCCTCTTGATACCTTTTCACTTTAAAAACATTATTTTGTGCTGACACAACTTGAATAAGCAAAGCCTGCATATCTGTTAGAAAGAAAGAAAAAGCAAAAGGAAAGGCATCCTTTACGTTGACTATATGGTGTCACCAGCAGAGACAAGAGAAAGGACTGCAATAACAGTGATAGCCTGGCTTGCCGGATGAGGGCCCCTATCAAGGCAGCGGCAGAGGAAATAATAGGACCGAAGTGTCAGAGAAAGCTGTCTGCCTCTTTCTCTTTCTTTCCCAGTGTTGAGAGTTACCAGGCCAGGGACTTGTACTCGCTCAGCTTCAAACTAATAGACCAATGGGCAGACCAGATAAGATTCTGCTCTGTCACCCCCGACCCCGATCTTCCTGGTTCTCAGCAGCAGGTATTTGGACTGGCAGGAATCAGAGGATCACTCCCTTCATGAGTATTTCCCTTTCACAAGTGGTAATTTCTATAATGGGCTCCTGTAACATGGACTCTGCCTCTGTACTACCCCATATTCCCAACATGCAAACACTTCGAGATTTAGGAGATACAAGCATGTTATCAGATAGATACTCATCCAATTTAAGGCTAATCGCCCTGAAATTGCCCAACTTAAACATTGCAACATGTGACGTTCGCAAAAACTTCGACGAACAAAGTACAAGATGAGGAATAAAAATGACAGAGCTGGAGAGAGAGGCTGGAAGAGCGAGAGGAAAAGCCTTTACCGGCGTTTGTGCAGATCAGCACTGCCAGATGTTCAAGTTCATATTGCCTTTTCAGAACAATCAAATACCATTCAGGCTCTTTGGGGTAGAGTAAGCACAAGCATACAGCAGGAGACAACCCTTAATCTGCTCCAGACTCTGTGGTGTAAAATGCAATGTTATGAATAAAAGAGAGCATATAAAACACGGAATGCAGCAGCTATGAAAGGGTGTGTGCGCCCCTGTGTGTGTGTGTGTATATATCTAAGGTTTCTGTCTGCTACTTTCCTGTGGATAGGAGTAAATGTGTGTGTGCATGTGTGGGTGGCTTTCTGGATGTGTTGGTGCAGAGTGTGTTACAGTATGCGTTTACTCATTTACATTTAGTTTGAGCGCATATTGTGTTGTTTGTGAGTAAAAGGTGGGCGACCGTGTGTTTCGGAGTTGGATTTCATACTGTAAAGAATGTGGGTGCGACAATTCAGCAGGATTAGCTGCTTTTTAAGCCTCCTTTGAGCACCTTTGTGTAGTTTGCCATCTCATTTCTGCAAAATTCACATGAAGGACACCAAGACAGGCGGAATTTTCATTAAATGAGGAAAGACAATGAGTCACCCTCTGTAGACATACAGAGCAAATAGTTTAACAAACCAGCACATAATCCTCTTTATTAATGACTTTAGAGTGGAAGTTTTTTCAGATGATTCTTTATTCTGTCGGCTTTTCTCCTCCTTGCTGTGACTCCTGCACATCGCCATCCTTCCCCTCCTCTTAAGGCTCCGTAGTCTCACAGATGGCTTTTTAAAGCACCTGTATTACGGGAATTAAATAAGTTTACCCTGTCTGGGTCTCTCTTCTTGGCCCAGATTCTAGGTTGAAAACAGTCCATGGCTTGGACTCTCTTTCTCTGTCTCACCCTTCTCTTCTTCCTCTCCCTCTCCATCACCCCTGCGTCTCGCTGCCATCTCTCCTCCTCTCCGTCTCGCGCTCGGGTCTTGTTTTGACTAACGGGTCCTGCAGTCGAAGTCTCCCAGGAGCGTGCGCCACACCCCAGACCAGAGTGGAAACTGGCTCAAGTCGCAGTCAGAGTGAGGCCTGGAAAAATGGAGGTGGGAGGAGAAGTGGGGAAGGGGGGGGGTGAGGTGGCTCTCTGTGCACATATTTCTGTATATGTTTGCATGGCTGGCTTTTGCTGTATGGACCCCCACCTGGCTTTGTGCATCATGCAACTGCTTCCTTTTTCCTGCACTTTTACTTCCACTTTCCTGAATTATAGGCCGAAAGTGAGCCTGATAATACAGGGAATAAATGAGTGAAACACTGAAATTGTGCCAGCCTGTTGAGATTCTTGGCCTTACGTCTTAATTCTTGTGTTTTGATGGTTTCTTCCCAACCAGGGTCATTTACAGGCATGGAACAAACGGGCATCTCCTCCTGCCCATACCAGACGGTAGCCGGGTTTGCTGCCGCTGTTTTCTTTCCAAATTCCAAATTTGTGTTTTGTCTGACTCAGTGTTTTCTTTTGTCATTCCTTTTTTATCCTTTTGCTTTTTCTCTTCCATTTCTTTCATGCCTTCCTGTGAACTCATTGTGTCTGTATCTTCATCTGTCTGCCTCTCACCATTTGCAGTTCTACACCATCTTTCTCAGCGCTCCGTCTTCTGCCTTTCTCCACCATCTCCTAGCTCCTTTGCACGTACAAAGGTAGCCCCAAGTGTTTTTTTTTCAGGGGCGGGGGGGGGGGTTAGTTTGCAGATTTTTTTTTTTTCGGGTTGAGGAAGGGGGGAACTGGCAGTGAGCAGAGGGGAAAAAAGGGCCAGTAAAACAAAGAGAGGTTGTCTGCAGGCAAAGCAGGCAGGAAACACAAGTCTCCCAGGACTCTCCCCCAGTCGCTGCTCCTTGGCTATCCTGCCGGCCCACACCAGATTAAACCTGACAGCCCCTCTGAGCCACGGCAGCCCACTTATTATTTGTCTCTCCTCTGCTGCTTTCTGTATTTCTTTCTATTTACACTACTTTTATTTAACTCATCCACTCATATTCATTTTACTTTACACATGTGCCGTGTCGATTTGTACTTTATCCCCGTTTACTGATTTCTCCTTATACAGTAGGAACAATGTCTGTCATCATCAGATACTGTAGGGAAAACTCCTGTGAACCATTTGGGTGGGCATGGGGGTGGAGTAGAAATATGCTGAGAGAAGGAGGTCCCTGAGCAGCAGGAAGCTCTCCCAACAGATGAAAACAGCCTTTAAAAAGACAAGTTACAGAATTTTCTGCTTTAATTGAGGCGGGAAGGACAGCAGCGCTGTTATCCACATGAGGGCAGCATTGCACAGTGTTTGGAAGTATGTGAAGGCGATGATCAATTTGATGTCACATTGGTGAAAAAGACGACATCAAGAGGATTACTGTCTCTTTAAGGAATATATAAGAGACACTTGAAATAAATGATAATAGACATGCCTTGTTTTTCCAAATGGCTTTGTTTTAAAATAGATAAACATAAATCAGGTCTATAAAATTGAAATGAATGCAACTTTTCTGTTGTCCGTCACTGGAAGATGACTGGCACTCGAAATATTTGGTCTTAAATAAATTGGATGTGATTAATTTTTGCAATATCAATATCTGAGAAACAAATATACAAACATAGCCACAAAAATGATGCAAGGTTGGTTTTCTAAGTTACCTTTTCATGTATAAGAGGATATGGATCTGAATTTGTTTACCGTGCTTTGTATTCATAGAGTTTTTTGAAACCCTGCGGTTGTATACACAAAATATCCCGGGGCTATAAGCTGCTAATGGGATGACTTTGTTATAGAAAGTGTAAAATATTCTTAATTTATGGATTTCCAGACAAAATACATCTATGTAACTATCTCATAATGCACAGGTTTCAGCATTGCCTCCATACAGTATATACAGCAGTTTCATTATTTTGTGTGTAAGGAATTCTCAAGCCTTACTTTGGCCCACAAGCCTTTGTTATAATTTGGAGGATAGGATGCTTTATGTGTTCAGTGTGATTTATAAAACAGGACAAGTGACAATGAGCTTTCTGTCAAATATTCCAACCTGCTCTGCTGAGAAGCTGAATTGCTTTTCGACCTTCTGACAGCTCGTTGAGCCCCTCAACAACTCCTGTCATCACCAGTGCTCTGTCTCTTGCTGTCCTCCGGGAAAAACCCCGCTGACAAAAAGATTTGTGGATTGGGATAACACTCTGAACAGCGTGTTGGGCACACAACACACCGTAAAGTACTGTATATCTGGCAACAATACAAATCATATTTCCCTGCGCTCTGGCAACTATTTGAATTGTTTTAAGCCCATAATAATACAAACGATCAAAGGTGCTGGCCAGGTGCTGCGTGTCTGTGTTTTTGAGACCTTGCCAGGAAAGCGCTACAGCCTCTTTTTTTTGTGCGCCTGTGTCAGAGTGATTGATTGTTAGTGGAATCTGTCCAGCTTCACACCACAGACACACAGCAGGTAGGATTCATGCAAACTGGGACAGGCTGGCCATTTGTCAAGGCTTTATGAAAGCCGCCTGTGTGGGGAGATGGGATGAGAGGGGATATTATGTGCATGTATTGTCTTTATTCCGGCGCGCGTGTGTGTGTTGTCTCATGTTTGTTAATTTGCATCCCTGCTTTTATTCATGGTCAGGGTGTTGCTAGCCGCTCAGCCAACTATGCTCTTTGTCAAAGATTGTTCCATGCACTCTCAAACCACCACAACTAGCCAAACAAATAGCACATGACCATGTCCAGATTTCCTGTTGAGAATATATTTTTTAATCATTTTCTGATCTATTTCTATCATTTGGCACTGCCGTTGTTGGCGGTCTTCTATAACATTTACCGTCTTGGGATTTGCAAGCATGTAATGAAATGAGACACGTATTGTAATTGTATTCAGATGGGCACATTTGGGTGGTTTAAACCACAGTAACATTCACAAGCGTGTCCCATTCGTGCCATAAGGATCAGGAGGATCTGGAGTTACACTTAGGCTCAACCTGATAGATCAGCCTGTGTCTGCATGTTGGACTCCAGTGTGATGTTTTACACTACTTATACTTCTTAATAGTTTTTATCTATCAATTTAAATAGGGGTTATGATTATTGTTCCCCATCAGTGACTTCTGTTGTTGCACTTAGTGTATTTTTTGATGTAAAAAAACAGCATAATGTTGTGAAACATAAATGCATTATTTTCCACTTCATTTTTTTATATTTGCATGGGACTTATTGGCTTTATTGGCTGGATGATTTGACTTTGTGGCATTTTGCTATTGAGTTTTTCACCATCCAAATGTATCTACATATTTCGCCAGCAAGGATTTGTATATTTTCTATACCTTCTTTTTATAAAAGGCTCTATAAACAGTGTTTTAGTAGTCAAAGTTGGTGTCTTGTTTCTCTTCATCAGACCCTTCATATGATGCTGTACGGCGGACAGGGTGGTCCAACAACATGCACAGTGGCAAAGGTAAGGACATAGAAATCAGTGATTGTAAAAAATATGGACAAACCATCCACCATGCCACCTGTAGGTTTCTGAAGAGCTAGGAAGAGGCTTTTTGGGCAGCTCCCAGCTTCGCCATCTTGTGCTGCATCACTAGTCTCATCACTCCTGGAAAATACAAAAATGGGCGAATAGGAGGTGCTGAAAAGGGGGGATGGATGATTGACATTCATCAAACTCTGAGCTGCCTGTAGCTACTAGCTAACAAAGGTAATGGGAGCTAACCAGTTTATGGAGGTAGGCGGGCTAAAGCTAAGGCATGTTGTTGGCTGGCTAAAGTAGTAGTTGTGCTACCCTCAGCCTCCTTTTTGCTGGAGATCTGGCACTGTCAATCAAAAGGACAAATTCCTAATTATGAGGAATTTCCTGATTAAATAACATCTAAATGAATGAGTTATAAAAAAAATTCACTCCCCTAGGAGTTAACACAAAGGTAAACCTGACCAATTCATCCTAAAATGGCTTTTTGTACCAGGCTGTAAACATGTTTAGCTCTGATGTGAAGTTCATCTTTTTAACATGGGAGTCTATGGGGATTTGCTCTGTTTTGGTGCCAGACCCTAGAGGATGAGGCTGAACTGGCCTCACATTTCTCAGCTGGAGGTTGCCTCTGGATCAAAACCTGATGAAATATTATGTCTATATATAATACAAGTATAAATTTTCGTAACATATCAAAGGTAGTTGTTGAATGTGCATTTCCCATGGCATAGAGACAATAAACATTGGATACTCAGTTACAACAGTAACTATCATATCTGGGAAATACTCTTATACTAGATCAGGTTTGAGCCACAGGAAGTGCAGAAACTTCCTCTGGCAGAAGAAGTCAGTCCAGCCACAGCCTTGTTGATTTTGGAGCTTTTTGCATTCAAGATGTGTAGTTTGGCTATCTGTGGCCACCTCCCTTTTATGTTCTTTGATATCTTATCAAGAAATGTATTTGTTGTACTCAGTCACGCTCTCTCTGTGTCTCTGCAGGCTCACCGGTAGTTTCTCAGAATGTGACCAAGTCCACTGAGCAGCCCAGAGCTCAGCCAGGTACCTGTTTACTGGGAAGTGATTCCTGGTTTATTTAGTGTAAACACAGGCCTCAACTTCATTCTTTAGTGTGGATATCAGCTTTCTGTGGTATTAGATACCTTCACATAGTTTTTTTTCTTTCCTAGTGTTTATAGTCAAGACCGTCAAGCATAAATACACAGTGTTTACAAAAGAATCTTATCTGGATACAACAACTGTGATGGTCTGTTCATTACAAATACATTCATGAGATTCGATAAGGCATTTACAAGGTTCTACAAATGACTTTGGGGCAGTTTATTGTCATACACAATGACACACTGCAGCTAATGTATTATATTGACACAAAGCACTGCTGACTATTAATCATGAAGGCACTGAGTCTTCTGAATGCTACACTTGAAGGATATACACGAAATGAGTGCACAGCTGTGTTTTATGTCATGTCTGCTAAAAAGTACAGTACTTGTTCTTATATAAAGGTGTTGCTGCCTTCAAAATACTGGCTCCTGAAACCTGAGATTACAGATAACATTTTCACTGAGTGTGTCAACTTTCCCACCTGTACTTTGTTCTGCTGACTTTCTGCCGTGGGGCCACTAATGTAGAATCCTGAAGTATGTTAAAGAGTGGAAATACTGTACTAAACATGGTTATAATGTTGCTTTAAGGTGCTACAATTGAAATTGTTTTAATAGTAAGTAATATTTCACAGGTGCTAACTAATAGCAGTGGTATATCTAAAGTGTAGAATTCATAAAGTCCTCGTAATGCTTTTACTTGGTTTGGTTTTTCCTCTACATATGTAATTTTTTTATTTTTCCAATCACTATTTTAATAAGAGGATGTTCTGAATGTCGTAGTCTTTTTACATCAAAAACTCTTTAAACAGTTTTACTCAGTTATTTAAATATTTAGTTAAATTTAATTTAGTTTCACAAACATGATATTATGAGTCTTTTGAATATTTGACACTAAAGTTTATTGTAGACATAAAGCCATCCACATTATATATTCATGAGAATGTATTTCTCAAATATATATATATATATATATACAGTATATATACATGCAGCAAAGCTACAGACTTGCAAAATTTCTCTTTTCCCTGCAGATCCGTACCAGATTTTGGGCCCGACCAGCAGTCGCCTAGCTAACCCAGGTTAGATTTCCAGCGTACTCATGCATACAGTATAATGCATCTGATGTGATTACATGCTTACTTCACCCAGTGAGGAGTGTAATGTCATTAATAAAAGTGTGCTTTCAATTGGAAGAGGACTCATCTGTGCCTCACAAGGATTTGTATTTTGTGTGCATCATCAGGGTCAGGTCAGATCCAGCTGTGGCAGTTCCTTCTGGAGCTCCTGTCTGACAGTGCCAATGCAGGCTGCATCACTTGGGAGGGAACCAACGGCGAGTTTAAGATGACGGATCCAGATGAGGTGGCACGGCGCTGGGGCGAGCGCAAGAGCAAGCCCAACATGAACTACGACAAGCTGAGCCGTGCGCTGCGCTACTACTATGACAAAAACATCATGACCAAGGTGCACGGCAAACGCTACGCCTACAAGTTCGACTTCCACGGCATTGCTCAGGCGCTGCAGCCGCACCCTACCGAGTCTTCTATGTATAAGTACCCCTCGGACCTAGCCTATGTGCCTTCCTACCACGCACATCAGCAGAAGGTCAACTTTGTATCCCCGCACCCTCCATCCATGCCAGTCACCTCCTCCAATTTCTTTGGACCCACTGCTCAGTACTGGAGCTCGCCTACTGCAGGCATCTACCCGAACCCAAACGTTCCTCGCCATCCTAACACTCATGTGCCATCCCACCTGGGCAGTTATTATTAAAACTAACCTCCCTGATCATTCACCAGCCTTGATAACAACCCTTTTTCCCGCAAACAAGATCCAGAATTGCTGACCTGCACTCCTTCTAATCCCAAACCAATGAAGACTAAATTAATGAAGACATTTAGGACTTCGATGAAATTTGGCGCCTGAATGAAGGATGACTAAATCCTTTTTTTTGTGTGTGTTTGTAAGATTCTATAAATAACTGGATACTATGGTCCAAAATGGAATACTACTTATCTTTACAAGACTAGCAACTGTTTGTTGTTGTTTCACGGATGCACATCTAAATTTCCTGTGCCTTGCTTTTCCCACCTGCCTTAAGCTTCACTTCGAGCTAGTAGGCATCTCCACAAAAACTTTCCCAAACAAATCCTAGAGACAAGAGATGAACATGAGTCTGTCTGCCTCCCCACCAGACATGGGCCTATTACTTATGGGTCTCAATCTACATCCTTCCCAGTTGATGATGTACATTGTTTTTTTAAAGCATCTGCCTTTGGCGCTCATCCACTGCCTTGTCAGGGTTTCTTCCACTGTTTCCTTCTGCTTGTCTGCAACTTTTTTATGTTTGTGTGTGTCTGTGTGCGTGCGGAGTATGCGTGTAGCTCTCGCAAGATGGACTTTTCTCAGCACTGAATGAAATATGGCGACTGGAATATGCCATTCAATATGTCATTTAATTTATCCTCCAAACTGGAAGGCTAGAGAAGAGTTAGATGACGTAAAAGGAAGCGCTGTATGTTTTGCTGACCTGGGTCGACTCAGTTGCTTGAAAAAAAAAAGTTTTCTGTGTATTTTGTGTGGAGGTGACAGAGATAATGGGCCATGTGCGGAAGCTGAGTCCAGATGTAATTGCGGTATTTTTTTTTTCTTGTTTTGCAACAACCATTCAGCCCAGGTCGGATGTTTTCAGCGGGCCACACACCAGGCTGTTAAACATTTGCTGTGCTGCTGTCTCTCAGCCACGCCGTTTTCCAGATGTTTTGGTTGCTCGACCACGTCAGTATTAATGTGAATGTCTTCTGGTTTGTGAAACACATGTAAAAGGTTCAGCAAAATCAAAATTTGTCAGATGTGGTTATTTTGTGAAAAACAAAGCCTGTATAAATTCCTTCACACTTAAAAATCTTGAACCTAAACCATGCAAGTGCCTTTTTTGCATATGTGATTATGTAGATCTGTTGATATTATCTCTGTCTTGTGGATGTTGGTTTTCTATCCAAAGAGTCTTAAGCGTTCATCTAATTTTAATATGTGCTGAAATTCAGAGCTCTAACCCGTTCAGAGTTAGTGCCATGCTGTTACTGCTGATTTATACCATGTCTCATCTGCCTAATCAGGACGAGACAGCACTAAATCTTAAATGCAATAAATTATCTCACCAAGGATCTGGCAACTTTTGATTTTCAAGAGCGCTTTGACGATAGCTGCCATGGTGTCTCTTCTCTTTTTGCAGGCCAGTCAGGACCATGTAGGTCAATACAGAGAAGTAGCAAAGCAGTACGTTGTGTTAATTGACAGTCAAGTTGCATTTTCTCCAGGGCTGGAACCTAGTATGAGAGCAGCATGGTTATTTGAACATTAGTTTCTCACTGATCTCAAAGCCCACCAAAAATGCACATGAAGTCAGGATTTCATCATTGTCATCATGTAACAGTATGTCAAAACATTTCCACCGCCGGGTGTTCAACGCTGTAATTATCAAAAGTTTTCCTTTAGAGAAACTGAAAATGGACACTTGAAAATAAATGACTTGGAACTAAGTAGTTTATCAAAGAGCAAAACCAGTGAAGTATGACGAGATGAAACAAAGACATTCTCAGATTCGCAAACGCTGTGCGTTTGTCAGACCTATTTTTTATTATTTTATAAACATCAGTCAACTAGGCATTAAAGCAACTTACTGTATAAATTATGCAGAGTTATTTTCATATGTGACACAGTATAGGAGTCAAGAGAATTAATACGAGTTGACCTCGGTCAAAAATGCAAACCTTTTAAATCCATTTCTGCTAAGTGGTTTGTTAAGCAATTTTTTTTTTTATATCTGTACATTTGGGCAACACAGTTTGACTTATTTTTCTCATTGTTGTTATTATTTCAAAAAATTCGGTTGTAACATCCCAAGTGCCTGTATGTGTTAAATATATTTTCTTGTATTTCCCAAAACACAAATGCCTGCTTGAGTCATAATCCATTACACGGGGATTCCTTTACTCTATATGCAACATGTGATGACAGTGAATGGTTTCAGTGGTCACACACTCTTCATGTCACCTGTGCTTTGAAGGATTTCAGGTATTTTATGCTAAATGATAGACAGTGTTGATATTTACATCCAGCTCCTGTTGAAGATGTATAGCTTTAAAAGAACAAATTAAAAGGGAACAGGTCATTTGTAGCATAAACAAATTATTATAATGTACCCTCAGCGTTCATGTTTCATAAGCATTATCAATGAAAAGGGATCTGTGCTACTTCATATATGCAATGTATTTTGGATATCGAATATATAAATATATATAAATATATATATATATTTGTGTGTATAACTTTACAATTAAACAGTGTATTATTTTTATTGTCATTCCTGCAATGTATGAAGTAAAACCTTTTGAAAAAGGTTTTTTTTTTGTATAGGAAAATGTGACAAAATAAATGTTTTTACCTCTCCAGTGCCCCTCCATTGCCTTTGGTTTAAATGAATTGTCACAGATGGAAATAAAGAACAAAAGAAAAGTAGATCTGCCAATGAATGGCAGTGCAGTCTTAAAAATTACTTCCATGTTTGCACAATGCTCTTTGCTGTTGAAATTAATCTGTTTTAAGTTTGTGACAACTCATTTCACACTTCCAGACTGTTGCTGCAGCAGGGTTTTTTTTATGAATTTTAATCTTCAGCTATTTTTTACCTGACCATGATTTTGGGACTAGTAGGAGCTGGAATATAGCTTAATGACACTTTTTACTTTTTTGTTTTGTTCCTCCCCCATGAAGATCACAAGTAAAATTCTTCCACTGCAGAAACAACTACAGATTGTATCCAACATATTTTCAGTTCCATTAGGTGGAGAAATCATGATGTTCTGTGTTCAAGAAACAGACACAACAAAGATAAATGGTCAGGTTCTAAATTTGAAAAAAAAATCACTTTCCACCTCTGCTGGTGTAAGAAATTTGGTAAATGCTGAGACCACTTTTAACCAATTGCGATAAAGCCTATTTTAAAGTGGCAATTTTTTTTTTTTATTTCTCCTGTAAGACGCAATAGTTTTGGACTGTAAAAAGATCAGTGATGACAACATGGATTTATTTGATATGCATACATCTATCTCTCAAGCTTATCTCCACATCCTTATGTTGTCATATAAACATCAAATCCCAACTCAATGTCACTTCCGCTGCACAAACCACTAATCACCACTATAAAATGCACCTGCTGCTTTATGTAAAGTCAATAGTTTGGTTCCGTTTAACCTGGTCAACTCATAATCTTTTGGGTTTGCATGGATTGCTGATTTTATTATCAAAGTATCAGAATGACGGAAAATATGGATCACGGGTACATTTAAAAGTCAGTCAATGGACCATTCTGACACTTGATTTATTGTTATATTCATGAATTATTCTTAAGCATTTAAATCTTTTAGCTTTTTATGTCTTGTCACATATCTGTCAATCATATTTATAATGTTAAACTCCAGCCTTGTTTATTAGCTGCATCCTGGGGTGCAGACTCAAATGACTGCAGGCATTTGCAGTTTATTTGAGGTTGCTGTGGGAGGTCCGCCTTAATGAAACCTGTTGAAGCTTCACGCTAGCATACAGCCTGTGCTGTTATTTCTGCAAATGGAGAGTTCTGGTTTCATGTTCAGAAGCTGCGGGCCAAATAACAGGCAACACCCTTGCAGCTTTCATCTCCCAAACACTTCTACTGTGTTGTGTTCCGATTTCTGTTTGCAGTCACAACTGAACATTATTTACAGATGAAAAGTCACTATGAGGGTTGGCACCTGTCATATAATTGCTTTGACCTTTTTGATCACAGGTATAATGGCATTTTGGTTTGGTTATATTGAGGGTAATAAAATAAAACAGACACCTTTGTTGAATGCAAAAATATCCTTTATTTGAGTAGATTTTTACCCCTTTGATCAGATTTAAAAAAAAAAAAATACTATAAACAATTACATTCAGAAATTGCAAACTACAGTCAGGGCTGAATGCAGCCATACAAAGCATTTCCTGAATGCTGTATTTACACACAGTGTCTTCATTCAAGGAAAAAAAACAGAAACACATCTACTTCATTTGCTGTTTTAAAAGACTAGCTTTGGAGTCCAACCCTTTGCCAGCACTTAATCATCAGAATAGTTCAGCGTACTGGCACGAATAAAGAAAATGTCTATTTGTCAACAAGAGCCCATATGACTTAGTGAACAACCACTTTAGCTTCTATTTTCAGACATGACACTGACATGACCCGCCATTGGTTCTTCAAATAAAGCCATGACAAATAAAACGGACAATTAATTGCTTTGTACCCATCTTCATTTACATGTGCATTCCTTGTGCAAGTGACTGTGAAAAACCTGTGTGTTCTTGCACTGAACCTTAATCATCTTGCATGACCAGTCCTTCATTCTAAAAGCAGGTTTTTTGTCCGCAGACAGTGGCAGGTGTGGTTTTAACTACGAATACATAAAACTCACAATGACTGCCCTGACCCCGCACGCTTTTCTTATCTGGGTTCAACAGAAAGAAATAACAAACAAGTAGGTTTCTTTGTTTCATATTTAAATGCTACATGAGCTGCCTGCAAGCGGAAAACTCCTGGCGGCCCCCAGCACACGTCCATCCCTGAGGGGTTCATTATTGAGAAAATCAAAGCTCTACCAGTCTTTTTTGTTAGTCAGTGTCTCACATTTTAGTGAGATTGGGAGGACCGTCGATATCAATCACCTCAAAGCCCTGATTGTCATGTCCATCTGTGGGGTGGTGATGATGACCCTTGATGTTGTGGTAACAGTAAGCACAGTGCGCAGTAGCCACTGGAACCACTTTGGAGAAGTTGGAAAAATCTACTCGGTACTTGCCTTCCTTGCTCCTGGAGATGATAGGCAGGAAGTTGAAACCCCACATGATCTCCTGAGGGATGTAAGAGGTCCGTACTTGGCAGGACGAGCTCGTGGACTCTGCTGTGCCGTCTAAAAACACCACCAGCTCAAACTCTTGATTGTGCAGCGTGTCCACCGCCATCTCAAAGAAGGGGCTGCTTTTGTCGATGATGTGGTACAACGTGAGCGGACACACGAAGAAAAGGGTGTCCTTCCCAGCGTCCACCATAAAGTCAATGTTCACCTGATCCATGATGATCGTCTCCCCCTCTGCTGTCGTTGTGGTTCTTAACAGCTTGCCGTAGATCTGGCTTCCAATCATCAGGGTTTTTCGCAGGTTGGCTACTCGGATTGACAGACAAAGAGAGCCATTTTTGGGGCTGATGACGGCCATGTTGCTAAATGTGATGGTTTTAGCCCTCTTTTTAGGTGAGGAGATCTTCGAGAGGATGACTCCACACATGAAGCAGTTGATGACTGCGCCAATGAGGGACTGGATGATGATGAGGGCCACAGCGCCTGGACAGACAGGGGTAATCGCTCGTCCTCCGTACCCAATAGTGGTTTGGGTTTCAAGAGAGTAAAGGAAGGCAGTTGTGAGTCCTACAACATTAGCAACGCATGGAGTGTGATCTGAACGGGGGTCTTGCCACGTCAGGTCTCCGTTACTTCGGGCAATCCAGTACCACAGCAGTCCAAAAATAAACCAGCTGAGGGTGAATGAGGCAGTGAAAAAAAAGAGGACAAAACGCCACCGGATCTCTACAAAAGTGGTCCAGAAGTCGGCAAGGAAGACAAAGTGTTTGCTGTACTTGATGTTTCCATATTCGATGTTACAGCGGCCATCTTTGGTCACCAGTCTGTTCCTCTGACGTCTTCTGTCCGCAATGAAGTCCTGGAAGCGTTTGTTAAAGGTATCCATTGCTTTCTACAACCCAACAACCTATGAGACAAAACAAAACAAAAAACAAGTTAGCAGCACACTCTGAATGAATGAAACTGCATGTAAGTGAAAACTGAAAATCTACGGTGTGAAAAAAAATTCATGAACATAATCTGCTTTTTGCTGAGTTTTTCCAAAGAATTAGCCGACATGATCAGGTTCCCCCTTGCACAAATAATTGATGATTCTTAGTTTCATACAATAAAAGAACCACTTTAACATAATAAGTCTTTATTAAACTAAGTTCAGTCACAACTGCATGTTACTCATACTTTTAGCTTTTCTAGCATATTGAAGTCTTAATCGCCTCTGAATGTCTGAATCCTCCACTGATGCAATGCTAAAAACCTGAAGTTAATTAGAAACAAAAGTTTCCACTAAAATTGTCCCACCTTGTAATTTTGGGTCGACACATGGATCATTTTTGTTTTGTTAGGTTCCAAAGCAGCAAAGCTAAACCTGGCATTGAAAATAATTTGACCACGGCAGCCTCCCTCAGACATAAACTCCAGCTTCATTCGATATTACACTTCTCATGTGTTGCCTGATGGATGGAGGGTAACTGGCAGCAGTGGCTGTTCTCGCCAAGTCATGCAAACAACCACTGGATCCAATCATGCTTGTTAGCAAGTGTGAAGTAGCACAAAACGGTCAGCACAGTGAATACAGCTTCTTGTTTGCAGTGCTCAAATATCACAGGTTGGGATTCTGTCAAAAGAACTCATTTAATTACAATATGCTGCTTGTTTGCGTGCCTTAATCATTTGTAAGGAGACCCATTCGGTGTCCTTTAACACCTAATTTTTAAAGCATTTCTTTTTTATGCAGCAAAAAAGGCATATGGTACATAATTTTATGAATTCACCCAGTTTTATTGCATGTATAATAGGTTACTCCAAATGACTGCTCTGCTTTAAGCATTAAGTCAAGCTTGAACTACTCATACAATATTCATGCAGAGACCTTTTGGCATGACTGAAATATATGACTGGACAAAATGAGATGTATTTGCTGTGATTAAAATCTTAAAACCAAATTAGGCTACAACGCCTCAAAGTTATTAGAAGCATAGTTCCTGCTTTCCCATAAGAGGATTTAAATTTACACCGAAGGCTATGATCCTACTGCAAACTCATTCACAGTCCACTGCATTGGAAAAAATTCCAATTAGATAGCAAAGACTGCAGTGGTCATGTTGGCTTAACAACTACAATAATACACGAACGAAAGTGATGATTTTTTTTCTGTCATAAGAACTCACCAAAGTGAAAACTCGTTAATGAAATATCCAAGTGGTACTTTTTCTCCGTCCGCCTTTTCGTGGATGAGACAGGTTAGGTGTGTCTTCTTCTGATGCCTGTCGATCCACACCTGTGTGTATTTATACTGTCCTGTCTCAGTATGCATCCAGGTGATGTTAACGCCCACGTACACATCAGCTGTTCTTTACACAGATCAATCTCTTTCTTGGCTGTAAAAAATATGTGTATTGTCCACAAAAACCTGGCAGCAACTTCCAAGCTGACCTCTACAGCCTGCTGTGCCAGGAGTCGCTTCGGATTCAGAGACAGTTGCTTTTTTGTTTGAGCTGCTGCTTTTGTGTAACTGAAGTTAACGCTAGAGGAATCAGCTGAGCAAATGTTGAAATAGCACACACAGCCTCCAAAACTTTTTCATCTTGATGCAATAAGGTTATCTTAATCTTATCAACATACTTTTCCACCAATAGATAGGGGTGCGGGGAGACATAAGAAGCTGCAGACATGGTGAAAAAGAAAAAAATAAAAAAATAAATACAAAATAAAATAGCTCTCGTGGTTTTGTCAGGAACCAAATCAGTTTAACAGCTGCAGATGTTTGAATGCTGAGTGGAGATTGTTGTGATTTGGTATGGGATTCATATTTTTACTGCATTGTTGCCGGTGAAAGAGCAAAAAATGCTGCTATATTACTTAATTTCCTGTATGTAATTATGATTTGAGTAGCAGTCAGGCTACATCATTAGTAGGTGTGTAAAGGTTTACCTCTACTTTTCTGTTCAGGCAAGTAAGGTCAGTGAGTATATGTGTTTGAAGATATTTCTTTTTATTTAAAAAAGTGAAATAAAAATGAAATATAATTTTTTGATGATAAAACACATGTAGATCAGTTTTATTTCATACAAAAGACATCAAATTCCACCAAATTTGTGCTGGTTTTGGCAGCTTAAGTGGACAAAAGTTGAGATCACTGAGGGCATTGCTTACATGGTGCTTTTCTTTTTGAAAAATCCAGAAAGTAACATTTTTCATTTACCTTTCATCAAATAAAGATATTTTTAGATATAGGCAAGGCAAGGCAAGTTTATTTATATAGCGCTTTTCAGGTCCAAGACAATTCAAAGCGCTTTGAATTGTCAATATAGTGGGTATGAAATATAACACAAAGTTAATTTGTTCTTTGTCAAGTTCTTGAGTTTTGTGTTAGTTTCTGCAATTTAAGTCTGACATTGCAGAAACTGAACAGAGGGGTACCAAAACCTCTTTCCTGGCAAGACAGTCTGTATGGGCTGATATACTGCATTTATATAGTAGAATAACTATGCAATACAAACTTGCACATATGTTTAATTTGTATATTAAGTTATGAAACAATTATCATTGTAATCTCTGATGCAGGGTCACTATGGCGTATCAACAGATGTTGACATTTGCACTTCTGCTGCCAACTCAGCTCATTGTTTATGCATAAATGTTTGTGTAATCCACACAAAAATGTTGTTATAAGAAACAAGGAGAGTTTCTGTCTGCATCAGTAGGCACATTCAAATGAAGAAGGTAGAGTTTCTGTTCATCAGCCTCGAGGCAAAAACAATGGCAGCAGTCAGGCACAAACACAAAGCTTCTGGAAGAGGATGCTTAATCACCCTGTTCTTTATTCTGTTTATATGAACATACTTTTTAAGGAGCTTTTGACCAGCATATCCAGACATTCTCAATTCCATAAAATAAAGTCATGAACCCCTAATTTTAATCATTCAAGTTTCTTCTTTCTTTTCCTTATTTTGGCAAAATTTTGGATTGGAGATTCAGAGTGTAGCTGTTATTCAGAACATGATTGGGTGCAAAATGCACTGTTGTCTTTGGGAAAGGACAATCAATGGAGTTGTCATTAGCATGGAATGGATGACAATTCTAAAAGGGACACTGGTAACTTTTGCCCACTAGGGGGAACCGAACCTGTAACTTCCCACAGGCCACACAGCACTATTATAAAATGGGACTGTTTCCATCCTGTTTTGGAATCTTGTTTGTTGACCACTTTGACCAGCTGATAGTGAAGTAACTTGGATACAAAATTTTTTCCAAGTAGTTTTCACCATTAAGGGATCAGGCACTACTACTGAAGGTATGTGAGTCGTGACTGAGTGCTTGTTCTGTTCCATATCTCTCTTGGTTGTTATAAGGTCAGCATTAGCCTGTAGCTTATGGGACATTATAATGTATGAAAACCATAAAACTAAACCAATCCAGTTAAGTAACTGCTTTATGATTAGTACTAATGTTACTACTCTGACATTTACATTAATGATAGGAAATGCATTTATTGCATGAAAACCTGCATTACTGGTGCAAAAAGGTTTAGAGAGTCTTGTTAGCTTTGGTCTGCAGCTGATTAGCTTCCACTAGCCACATTTAGAAAAAGATGTATACTGCAACATTCTGCAGCTCATCAGGACTTACTGCTGTTGTTTTGAATAAACTCTTCTAAGAGATGGGGAAAAGTAAATCGATGCAGGTCACATGATCCCAAGAATGCCGGATCCACGAGCTCGAAATTACAATGTCTGGTTTCTGAATAGGGCAGCTGCTCTGGAACTCAAATCTCAACAATACTTGATATTGACCCCAGAAATCACCCAAGGGTGAGCATGGATTTCCACTGCCTGTTTTCACGAATACACTGTTGCTGGGCTCGTCATAAACAATCGATACTGCTAGGCACAAGTGAACCCTCTTGAAGAAGCTTTACAGGTTCCATTCTAGAGCTGTGACGTTCGTGAACGAGTCGATTCTTTTGAACGGCTCTTTTAAATAAACGATGAGAACCGAGTCTCAAT
>JAVQJG010199885.1:0-34338 GCA_036024015.1 Craterocephalus amniculus | reverse complement strand
TCACTAGATAATACATCTTCGAATTAGGCGCTTTTATTTTGTAAACCGGAAATAGTTTCCGCGCAGCGTGCAAGTACCGTAAACTGATGGTAAACGCGCACTGAAAATGTAGGAGCGGCTGGCTTGATTACGCGAGAATGAGAGGCGGCTGGCTTGACCGCAGTTGTCTTGAGGGGGTTTCAATTGCAGAAATGCTTGGTCAGGTCTGTGCAAGGCTTCTGCAGAAGTGTCTAATAAAATTAATAAACATAAGATTAAATTCTATAAATATGTATAATATAGTGCAAAGCAAAAGTTGAACTAGCTTACCATACTATTATGAATTTTTTTATTTTGTGTCTACAGGAAATGAGTGCATTTATTTTGAAAGTTTAGATACGTCAACCGGATTCTAATTTCAACGCACATGTACCATTCGGAAAGTAGTAGTACTGACCGTCATTTTTTCGTGTTTTATAGTTTTTAAGTGTTAGGACGATGCAGATATGCAACGTATGCAGCGAGGAAACTCCAAAATACAAATGTCCTGTCTGCAGAATCAGATAGTAAGTAAACTAATCCTCATTAATTTTACGCTAGCTAAACTGGTTTGTTTCTGGATTGTTTAGCTGCATCTGAGCAATTTAGAAATGATAGATGTTTGTCTTATACGACTTCTGTAATCTCTTTTTTAAATAAACACAGAATCTTTTCAATAAAGATAACACAGACTTAAAAAAAATACATATTTTTACTAGCTTATAACTGTGAGTGCAACTCCGTCCTGTTATATTATGTTTTTCACCACATGGAACGGTAACTCGTTTGGGTCAAAAACCATCAAACCCCATTACATTAAGACAAATAACATGATGTACTAACTGATATTATTCACCCACTTTTTTTTTAGATGTATTTCTTGAATTTAGAAAATGTTTATGCGGGTCCTGTTGAGCTATTTCTGCCAAATAAATCATCAAATGTTGTTACTCTTATAGCTGTTCCCTTGGCTGTTATAAAAAGCATAAAGGTGAGGGAAAAAAATAACAAAATTAATTTTTTTTATTTATTTATTTGGCTTTACTCGATAATGTCAACTCATCTTTTTTTCCATAGATTCTTGCTTCCCTGTTGAGAAGCCTGCGTCAGTTGATCCTGAGCCCAAAAATACAGCCAACACTGGTACTAGTTCTATGAATTTCTTCAAATTGTGTCCAAATAAGCAAGAGTACAGTTTTATAAAATTAGTTAGAGCAGCAGACAACAAAGTAATTACTCCAAATTTTTTTTAAAAGAACAGAGGAAATTTGCTTTTGTTTAGTAGAAAATGTATTTTAAAGTACTGATACAAGTTATCATCTGAATGTGAATACAAGTAGTTGAGAAGGCTAAGTGAGTTTGTGAATTGGTGGAAATGTCAGTTTGTGTAATCATCCTTTATTGAAGGACTACTGCTGACTTTTTTTACTACCTTGCATGCTTTACATGATCTACAGAACCGTGGAGTGTCGAAGATGTTCTGCATGAAGATGTTATCACTGATAATGTGCCACTTCAGAGACTACAGTTGTTGGGTATTTATCCATTATATTCATATTTTCATACATTAACAAGTTTGCAAAAGAAGGCATAAACGGGGGAAAGTAAAACAATACTTGTAATATTTTTATCTCTGCAGGTCAGTCAAAAGAGCTAAGAGATCTCCTCCACAACCCCCATCTGAGACAGCTTCTGTGCTCTATTGACGGCTCAGAAAACAAAGATGATGCGATGAAAGCTGCCATGCAGGAACCTCTGTTTGTTGAATTTTCAGATCAGTGCTTGAAAATAGTTGAAAATGAACCAAAAGGATTTACATCTAGTGATGATTTATAAAATTCTGTCTGAATCTTTCAATTTTTTTTTTTAACCACACATGCTATGCATGTTGTGTTGCAATTTCTATTCCACCTTGCCATAACAGAATGTACATAATATGTAACAGTATACAAATAAATGTAAACTTTTATAAACATTTTCAGAGTCAACACAGTTTAGGCTGCAAATAGCTTGTATGTTAATTTATTTTTTTGATGTGACCACTCATTTAGACCAAACAGTTTAAATATTTTACTTATACAGATCAATCACAACATTAATTTATAACCAGTCACTGGTTAATGAATGAATAATGTACTCGCACAGGGGAACAAAAGGGCTAGTCACACTGCAAAAGCTGCACACAAACGGCATACTTCCCAGATGACAACCAGACCAAGCACCCGCTGTTCACGTGTGATCTATGGAGGACCAATTCTACTTTGCACAGACCCAAATTAATGTTTTAGTGTCCAATGACAAGATAAAGGTCCCAAGTTAATGCCCTATACGGGGACCTCCAGATCGAATGTTGTGAATGGTCGGTTTGATTCAAGTTCTTACAAAAACACAAAGAAAGAAAAAGTTGCAAATAAACTGTTACAAATAATCTAACACATTTACCACTGCTGAGAAAGTGGCGAAAAAAACTTGACAAGTCAATGCTGTCCCTGAAGGTTATACAGTATGTTTAATTTAAAACTAGATGAGTAGCATGAACTTTTACATACATAATGCATTGTACTGCAATACTTGAGCTAACTGAATATAAAGCGTCATCATTATTAAGTCTCTTAGAAAAGCGTTTGCAATATTAACACTGCACTTTGGTTGAGAAGACTTTGGTATAATTAGCATTTAAACTGAAAACTGGCATGCTGCAAGTGACATAACTGCTTGATAGAAAAGGGTATTTAATAGTATATACTAAGAAAGAAGTATAAAGTTGAACAATTTTCCTGTTTCACTTCAGTGTAGTGTCTTCTACCTAGTCATTTTGCTGCAAGTGAACTTGTGCATTTGTATTGTACAATGTTTTTTACATGTGCAATTCTTGCTTATATAAAACAGAAACTAGATCATCAAATGATAAATAACATTTGCAATCAGAAGTGAACCTAAATTTAACAACCAAATTATTATATTACATAAATAAGCTTCCAAATAAATACATCAACCAACAGCTAATTTGTCATTTAAGTGTAGATTTTAAGAATGGCACTTGTCACATAATACACTGATCAACAGTCAGAGGTTTGGGAGAGGCAGCCATCTGACTGGTGAAGGTGCTGAGATTGTGCCACATGTTTTCAGTCATAATAATGATGATCAAAATAATGATAAATGATTGTTTTAAAATGCATGTTTGTCTTGTTCTGCAATCACAAAATTTATATCTTTACACTATGAATATGTTGGACACATTGCACATATTCCGAAATGAGCTTAAAAAGTCTCACTTGTTCCATCTCAAACATAGATGGGATGTTTGACTTAATAGCACTATGATCCTACCCAACCACCTGCTCAACATTATTCTACAAAGGTGGGTATTTTTTGGCAAATCTGGATCCTTGAATAACAGATGGTTAAATTTTGTTCCAAACTGGATGTAAAGTAGGAGCATAACCAAGTTTGGTTAGTTTGTGCTAGTTTGTGAAAAACTGCTGTTTTATTGCCAATCATGTTTGTGTTAGATGATAAATAGGTCCATATATCTTTTGTTTTGCAGTAAAACAATCTTACAAAGTTTTCTCTAGCAGGATCTCATTGAACCCTGTCACATCGCTCTTCAGGTCTGGGTGTCTGTCTGCATACAGAAGAGGAGATCGCTGATAATGCAGCTTTATAGACCCCTGTGAAGAAAATGTAAACATCTGTTATAACTAACTAAACAAACATCACCCAGTAAATAAGAAGTTTTACGGACGGCGTGTGTCCTTACTTTGGGTTGAGCCCGTATGGAGGCGAGCCCCTGCTTGTACTGGTTGGTTTTCACCTTGTACTCGCCTCTCCTGGATGGAAGATTGAGTGAAGTCATCACAGACATCATTTTCTGGAAGCCGGTGGCTGTGAGAGAAACTGTTATGGATGGGGCAGAGGCTAGAGCCAGGCCCATGGGCCATCCGCGCACTGGGACCGGCTCTGGGATGCTGGAGAGCTGCACTGAGCCCCGTTCCCTCACGACAGGGTTCAAAACTGGGGCATCCTCCTCCTCCAAGTCCTTGGCATCATCAAGTTCAACATCAGCCACTGATTTCAGAAATGTCTGCCACAATAATAAAACAGATTTATGTATTACTTCTAACTCCATGTAATAAACAAGTACAAAAACTAAGCTTCATAACAGTTGAATCTCACCCTCCATTTCCTCCAGGTGTCTTGAATCACTCCAGCTGCTCTATTCCATCTACGGACCCGCTTCCTGACCAGCCAAGACCTCACTGCTGCAGACAGCAAAAACACCTTAAACCGTTAATATTAATCCAACTCATTCATTCGTCATGTTTAACCAACATGAGGTGGTGTCGTTAAAAGACATGTGTACATGCTCCCATTAATAATTAGCCTCAAAGGGACATATGTCATCACCAATTAATCACACGAGCTGTTGTGTGTGGCAGGCGCTTTCTGATGGGATAAACAGATTGAAAACAGTGTGTGCAGACACCACCAGCTGGTTTTCTGTTGGCCAGACATCAAGTCAAAGCCAGCAGATCCACAACGAGGGATCAAGGCCACTCAGCTGTGATGATCCCACTCAGCCCTGCGAGGCCAGAGCATTAACAGTTTACCTGCTTGGATCAAAGTAACAGACTGGCGCCGGGTGATGCGTTTGCGGCGCTGATAGCGCAGCCAACAGCACTGAATGGAGAAGGCACACTGATGGAGGATCTTCTTCCTCTGATTCTCCAATAAATCTAGCTGTGAGACAAGTCAGGCATATCAGCTAAAGAGTTGGAATATTAACATAAAAAAAAGAGTAAATATGATCAAACTTTATTTACCATCTCCTGATTGAGAAAAACTTTAGTCTTTCCACAGTGCACCAATGAGCTCCGTTTATCACAGGATAGGTTCTGTTGGAGAACTATGGTGAGGAGCTTCTCCACCTCCTGCTGAAGATTGTTGCTGTCATTCGTCAAGTCTGTGGCAGAAGCCAGCAGGATTTAGGTAAGGTGAAGCAATTTAAGCACCGTTTATAGTATAGCCGAACAACATTAAAGCCAATGAGAGTTTCACACTTAGTACAGTATATTGAACTATGGTAAAGAAAAAATAAAAAGTGAGGAGAAACTCAACAGCAGTGTTAACAGTAACTGAGATGATCACTCTGATTTCAATGCATCTTGCGGATTTTATATTTAAGCACAAAGACAAAGGAAGTGAGAAATGCAAACATTTAGCAGCATTCAAAGTGAGTGAGCAACAACACTAAGGCATTGATTCATCAAAGGTTTGCACCTCGTAAAACAGGCGCAGAGTTGCTAACGGACACAAAAACACCCTCCAGCTGATTTATCAATCTGTCCCAAATATGAATGGTGCCGCAATGCATTTTGTGCTTTTGCATTTAATGAATATGCATTCTGGGCGTTTCTGCCAAAAGGCACAATTTATTGGGAGGAGTAGAGGCAAATAAATCAACTTTGCATGCGAAATTTGATTTATTAAAAGTGAAGCTGATTGCGCTGGTTATTTTTGCACCTATAAATACAGCTTTTGAAAGGCAGGCGTAAACTGACTCGACTTGGCGCACAGATGGCTGCAGCTGGATCAGAGAGATCAGAGGCTGCAGGACTGCAGAGGAGCATCATTCTGATTCACTGGTTTCATACTAGACCAAACAAAATCTTCCGGAACTAAATGTTTACATATAAATAGATTGATTAAAATGATTCCTGTTCTTCAGACAAACACTTTCAGAATGAGACACATTTATATTTATTATGTCTACAACAGCTATGATGTGATTAACAACATGTTAACAACCGCAAATCATGGAAACAACAGGCGCAAAATAATTGTGGCCAAATCATTCAGCGGTCGCTATTTGGAATCTTCGTAAATCAGGGCCAAAGAGTCTACCGACCTAAAAACAGCTCTGATGATACATGTCAGCCTGCTAATGTTAAGTAGTTGTTATGATTGACAATCTTAGTCTACCTTTGTATCACTCTTATGTAGGCCAATTAGTAGAATCTAACCTTTTCAGTCAAAATACTTTATAATGCTGGATATATTTGTCAAAAATCTGCTCCAAAATATGCATTCCTCAAAAAATATTCATTTGTTGAATGCAAAGGAAATAAGCTACTTAGTTTACAGTTATATACTTTATTTTCATATGACTCAAAAGTATAAATCAAATGTAAAGTTCTATATAAAAATGTGTAATGAAATGATTTATAAATTTCCATCCACTACAAAGTATTTTTCTATTTAATTTGAGAATCTCAAATATATCCTGTCACCTGATTCAGACTGTGCTAACTTGCACTGAATGTAAAAAGGTGCAATTAATAGTTTAGTTTTAAATGTCCTTTCAGAGGTGTGACAAAACATTTTAAAGAAATCTATTCAACAGAATCTGAACCATTTTACTAAAGCTCATTAATAGAAAGAACTAAGTGTTGATTAGGGATTGGCATAATTAATCAACGTATGATATTTCATTAAGATCATTAAGATTTGAATCAATTAATCAATGCATCTTTAGACTGGTGCTGAAGTCATATAAAAGCACATATTTTCCCGTGTAACCAGTGAATGAATCCCATTTAACTGCCACAAGAGTCGTTCAATCTAAATGAGGAAACACTGGGATTTTTCTAATTTCACTTCATTTAAATATGGGCTAAAAATATAGAATTTTAACATAGAAATATTAATGATTAATCAATAATCAATCGTTGATTGATAATCAATTAAGACCATTTAATCGAATGCCCATCCCCAGTGTTGATAATTCAGGGGATAACTGAAGCCATACACATTTATCTTGTGAGACTCAGAAGTGTACAGAATTTTAAAGCTATGCCTTCCAAACTGTGTTTCAATGTGAGCAAAAGTGTCAAACTGAGTCACGGTGCCTGAATGACACGAAAAGCAGCCAAACAGTGGAGTGAGGTGAATATAGTTTAAGCTGCACATAATGAAAAAGACTAAATAGAAACACATGCAAAGAGAGCACTAACAGACATGCACGCATTTACCTGTAAAGTTCATAAGGTGTTACAATTTTGTAAGAAAGTCTTATGTCTAATACCAAACTGAAAAGTCCCAAGGAGAGCAGAGAACTGAGGATCACATTTACTAAGAGGACTAATGATGGGAAAGAGGAATAAGCCAGCAGACCTAAAGAGAGGAAATAAAATCACTCTTTGCCAGAGGTAAACATGCAATAATTGACCATAAATTGATCCAGCAATAAGATGTGCTTACTCTGACTCCCTGGTCTCGAACATCTTTTGAGCAATCCATAACGTTGCATGAAACTTCGGAAAGGAATTCTGTGCGAGAAAAAAAACAAAAATTATAAATAAAGGGAAGAAATTAATTGTTTACTGAATCTGTTTTGATAAAAAGGTTAAATCCTGCACCTGATTGGAAAACCAGCTGCGCTGATATGAATGGTCTCTACTATCCCACAGGCCTCCAACTGCATGATAACCTGAAAGCAGACACAAAGTACAGAATATATCATTTTCCTTTTGTTAAAGCAGTAATCATGCTGAAAAACAGCTGTGTTAGTAAAACATCTACCTCTTCCTTTTTAAAGGTCAACGGCTTGCAGTCAGGGTTGGGTTTAATGCAGCGAGTGTAGTGAGGAGTTGTGGTGTGCAGGATCTTCATCAAGTTCTCCAGTGAGTTCTACAATCAGACATTTACATAATTAGTGTCATGACACCCAGGAAACACTGCTCAGGACCTGACAAACTGGGGATAAAGATGAGTTTTCTCCTACCTTGAACTTGGAGACCACAGTTACTTTACTGAGGCCCTTGTTGGTTGGATTTTCAGTTTCCTGGTCACTGAAGAGCTGGTGGAGCAGAGAGTTGTCAGAGTTTTGGAGCAAGCTAAGAAGCTCTGGTGGTACTGGGTCCTAAAACACAAAACCAAGTAAATAAGGAAATGGAAGAGTTAACAACACACATAAACATGGGTTAGCAGCTTTTCCTACCTTGTTTTTCTCCACCATGCCTTCTATCTGGTAGTTAACTTTGCCTGCATAATGGGCCACAGCAAAGTGTGGCACCTTGCTGAACTTGTCCCAGCTGATGTTGGCGTTGTCACACAGCTCCTTCTCCAAACGGACCCTCAACAGTTTTGCATCCGAGACGCGATTCAGACGACTTTCCTTTTGAAGTAACAGAAAAAGGATCATAATATACCCTCACAAAAAATAATTTATATTATAATATAACATAATAAAATATAATATAATATATAAAAACATTTAGCTATCTAAATTATTTAGCTATGTAAGATACAGAAGCAAATGCTGCTGCTCTGTTGATTAAGAAAGAGACATGTTTGATATTACAACCAATAAATACTGTATCTTGCTAAAGTAAAACCAATTAAAAGTAAATTACCAACTTACTTCGTTAAGAAGAGAAAAGACACTGATCGGGGTTCCTTCTATAAGATCCAGACAGCTTTGGTTGTCTTGGTATTTGACAAAGGACCACTCCAACCCCTCTGAAACATATTCCTCCTGAGATAGGTAATTAAGACTGATATTTAAATATATTATCCATTTTTCACATCATAAACAAGTCAAGAAAAGCTCATGTGAGATTTCTTAAAATCTGAAGCCTCAAATATATGAGGCCTGCACATTTATGCAACAAGCTGAAAAACAACAGAGAAACTGCAGCCCTGCTGACATCAGCACAGACGTGGAAGAACTGATAAAACACTACCTGCTGAGCTCGGAGATAATGTGCCACAAAGTGCTGCTGGAGCTTCTCGTTGGCGTAGTTGATGCACAGCTGCTCCAGGTTATTACTGTGAAAACACTCGAAGCCGTACACATCCAAGACTCCTGCAGATTAAATGGGAGGGCTGAGTGAACTTGTGTAAAGAAACTGGTAGACTAGATTCAGCACTGTCAGGGGGAAGAAGCTTTACCTATGAAGTTGCACCATGTGGATTTGTCTGCACATATGCTGTTGTTGATGAATGCAACCAGCGAATCAAACAACCTGGTTGGAAAAGAAACACACTTAATAAAATATAATCTGAGGGCATTAGATAGAATAAGCATCACAACATAAAAACACAGACAGCCTGTAATAGTGATAGACATGCTGTATTTTCCTCAGTGTTTTCTATAAACTTAAGGGCATGTCAGTTCACATTTACATGTTTGATGGAGAGGAGAGTGTGACGCCAACTCAGACTCATACACACAATAAAAACAAGCTCCTGCATCATCAGCCTTTATGGCAAAATATCACTGCCTAACTCTAATAGGGGTGAGTATTGGCAAGGATGTTGTGATACGATACGGATTATGATACTTGCGTCACAATACGATATTATCAGACTACTGCAATATCATGATATATTGCGAAATTCTGCCCAGTTTATATCAAAATTGCATGTCAAGATGAAAAATCCAGCTGCTGTATATGTTCCTTAGAATATGTTGATCATTCAGGAGGAAGAATTAAGTCAAAACATCCTATTTATTATTTACTACAAGTGTTTTGCACGTTTTCATTGAAAAAAGGACAATAAAGTGTTCCACACTGGCATCATAAAATAAAGTGCAAGGTTCTTTGCACTGAAGGCGTTGTCATTTTGCTAGCCATGTTGTTTGGCTTGTAAGTCAGTCCGTTGAGCTGCAAAGCAAAATCGGACACAGCGCCATTTACCGAAGTGGGGATAGAATTATTTTTTTCTTTTTTTTATGTTTACATTTTTTCCCTCGATACTAGGAATTTAAAAATCAATATTATATCGGGCTACCAAGAATCGCGATATATCAGCGAATTGATTTTTTTTCCCACACCTCTACCAGCTAAGTGCTGTTGCTCTTACTGGGCGTAGATGACCTTGGCCAGGCAGTCTCTCCTCACGCTGCACTCTGCCTGAGAACAGGGCTTCAGCACATTTTGTTTCCCCGCCTTCAGAGTTCTCACTCTTAAACACGTCCCAAGCTCCTCAGCAGAGACAGACAGAAGCTCGGCGGTTCTCTCCAAGAAATCTGAAACCCAGGCAGAGGATGTAGTCCGTGAAATATGTACATAAAACTCAAAGAGAGATTTATAAACAAATGTGCTCAGGATAGTTTTTTTAATGTAAAACTTGTTCAAATCTCTAAGAATGTGTCAACAATTTATTAAAGTATCAAACTAAAAACATTTCAAGTACCTTCTGATTGTTTATCAAGTTGACATGGGTTTGATTCGTCTTTTGAGGAGGAGAAACTCACATTCCCCAGCTGGAGAATCCCAGCTAAAATCTGAAATGAAAATAAATTACCAGAGGACAATGCAATTGTAAGCAGTTATCAGGCCATTCCTAAATATTTATTTGTGTATATTATGCAGATATCATAAGTATTCTTACAAAATAATTGCATTATGTTATTTGCTGCTTTGTAATATGAAATGAGGGGGAAGACGTTCATCTTACCCTGAATATTTGTCTTTGATTTTCTCCATTGATTCCCAGATGAACCATTGCCTCAACAGTCTCATTAAAACTATCCTCTGTAAAACATTTAAGTTATTTACTTTTGGAGTGAAAGGAAACAAAAATACATCATATAAAAAATTAAAAAAGGTAAAACTGTAAGAAAAACTGAACAGCTACCCTCAATTTCTTTTTCAGAATTTGGCAGCCAAACAAAACATTGATCACGTGACATCTTCCACTCATTTCGCTGTTCTTCTGTGGCTCCTTTCATCATCTGAAATGCATTCATCTCTTAATATTCAACTCTCCACATTAGTTAATACAATAAAAGAAAAGAAAAATAACTCCTGCTGACTCGCCTGGTAGAAGATGTGGAAGTTCCGCTCATTAGCAAGCTGACAGGACACCCTGGTCTTTTCAAGCAAATACGTTTGCACTGAAGCTCCGACTAAAAGCTGACACCTTGGCATAAGAAATAGCATGTTGAACAGACTGAGCAGACCAGCTGACACCATCTCAGGTAGTAATGAGAGAAAACGTAACAGGTACCTGTCAAGCTGAAGCTGGATGTACTTTCCAAATCGGCTGCTGTTGTTGTTACGAAGAGTGCAGGCGTTGCCTACATTAAAGGAACACTGCTGATGAGTGACTCTTAACACTTCAACTTTTCACTTTAAGAAGATGTAATTTTCCTTACCAAAAGCCTCCATTATAGGATTAGAATCCAGCACTCTTCGTTCTATCCTCTCCACTGTGTCCTGACTCTTCATCACTGAGGAAGAGGCTGCCACAGTGGCATAGTACTTCATCAAGCAACGAGATGTCCATGTCTACAAGAAAAAAAATAATTTACAGACCAATAGCAATAAAAAAAAGAAACAAAAAACAGGTTAAAGTATCACAGTAAGACTACAGTATATGACTCTTCTGACTTAAAACTAACAGAAAAAAGTGGCAATACAATTATTTTTTAAATTCTGATGTGGTATGTATACTTATTTTGTCCTTTGTTAAGACACAATGTTGCATATGATGGTTCACCTTTCCAGCCCCACTCTCACCGCTGACCACCAAGGACTGGTTCACTGGCTCAAGCTGACCCTGAATATTCCTGTAGGCCTCTTCCGCCACAATAAAGATATGTGGTTTCGACTCCTGTTTAAAAATCAAAGAAAAGTGGATTATATCTACTGACTTTGATAAAAGCAACTGTGTCATCTTGACTGTGAAGTCAACATCACATCATGCTTAAAATTCATTAGGTAATATATTTTAAGCACCATCTCCTCTAAATTCAAACCTTCTTCAAATCAACTCTCTTGAATGTAAAATTACCCGGTGTGAAGATGCGAGGATGTTGTAAATACCTGGGGCTGAAGAGCATAGTGGTACTCCTTCATCATTTCCAGAGAGTACAGATCTGGAATGGGCTGGAAGGGGTTGAGAGCCACCAAGGTACAGCCGGCATGGGTGTAGAACATTTTCACACTGTACCTGGCTTGCAGACATTTCAGCACTACCAAAAAAACCCAAAAAACGTATTAAACATAAAAAAATAGCTCAGCAGATAATTTGTATTAGATTTCACAAAATAACTCTGTTAGTCTTGCAGATGACCTTCAAAACTTCAATTTTCCTCACAGACTATCTTTAAAACAAAAAGTATTTGTGACATAATAATAACAGGGCTGGGACCAAATGCTTTCCTCCCGATTCGATTAAATACGATTTTTTTGGGGTGCTGATTCGATTTAAATTGCGATTCCCATGATTCTTGGATATTGCAGATTTTTGTGGAGAAAAAACAAAATATTTTACAAAAAATATTTTTCCTAGTTTTTTTTTCTCAATTTCAACTAGGAAAAAGAAACACAGTAGCCAGACCAACATCCTGCTGCTATAACACCCCACAATACACCTAAAAATGATAAATAAAAATAATAATAAAAATGAAACTAAAAAATTATTAACATTTTTTACAGTTATTGGAAAAAATATTGATTTTTATTAACAAAAAATGTATTCTGAAATTGTGAACAAAAAAATCTGGATATTAGATTTTTTACAAAAAAAAAAAGATTTAAAATTATGAAATAAAAAATCCTGATATTCGATTTTTCGATTAGATTTTCCTACCCCTACATAATAATGTAATTTAACTCTAAATAGCTGAACCCAAAATACACAAAATAACTACTGTACTGCTCTAGAAATGTGAGACAACCACCGTCTTCTGGACCAGTCACATTAATGTAAATTAAGACAGTAATACAATCACAGATCCTACAGCAGAGATTTCCTGTTGCCCTGACCTCTGCAGTAATTAATCTGTGCCGTTAAATCCTTGTCCTTAGAGTGAAACTAAGCCCTTTGAAATTTGACCTGAGGACAAACTCTGATCTGTTCTTAAATAGCGTTGGCATTGCCTTACTTTTTTTCTCAAAATGGAACTCAAAGTAAATATTACAAATATACATGGGAGGTAAACAATGTCCTTGGTTCTGTAATTTAAGTTAAACTCTTCTTCTATCTCTGTGTACCGCAGCATTTTCAGCAGCACAATCATTCATGCATTCATATAATTAAACATTGCGGCTGATTTTATCCTGATGCTGGTAAGTGAGGGTTATTTTTCCCTCACTTGACAGGTTTATTTCGAATAAAATGAATCCTGGTCCCCTGTTCAGAACTGTTGATATGCATGTCATCTGAACCACTAAACAAGTGGTTGTGGTTTGAATGTTGGGAGGTTCTGTCATTAAAATATTTATCAGAGAAACTGATCACATTGTGGTCTAATCCATTTACTGGTTCTACATAAAACCATGCCAGTGAACAACGAAGTAAAGTAAAGTATCAAATGTTTACTTGATTCAGACCAAAAAGTTGACCCACAATGCAGATAATATGCAGTATGCATAAAGAAAAGGTAAAATAAAGAGGAAAAATATGTTTGATCAAAAAGGTTTCACTAACATTTCCAACAATACAACCAAGCACCATGATATGTAACATTTACTAAAATTATAGGCCTTTTAATACCTGTTGTTGGGGTCACTGGGTTAACTTTGGTAAGGTCATCATAAGTGTGAAGTTGGTCTTCATCAATGAGGAAGGCTTGAACTTCCCCCTCCAGTGAATCATTTAAGGATGGGTGAGAAGAGTCGTCCTTCTTGGCAAATCCTTTCACCTGTGGGAAAAAGCCGAAAGGTGAATTTGAACAAATCCAAAAAAAATAATTACTAAAGTTAGATAAATCAGAATGGTCTTTTCATGCACAAAACACAGTCCCAAAACATAACATGAATTTAATCACATACCATGTTTATCACTATTCTACGGGTTATTAATTTCTGCCCAACCCTGTTAGGAGCCTCTCTATCTATGTCAGGGTAATGTATTTGTGAACTCAGTCATAATTAGTTTAGCCAGACAAATACTGGTGCATTTTATCCTGGCACATGACCTGAACCTGAAGGTAGCCTGCAGACTGTCAGCTGTCCATGGCACTGAATTTGTACAGACACGTTTAATCCAATAGCAGGTAGCCTACATCCCATCATTCTGCGAGGTCACGTTTAGAACATGTGAATAATCTTAACGTCAGCGCCACACGTCTAATGAGTGTACACACACTGCGACACGAAGATAATACACACAAGTGAGAGATGCATTTAGTTGTTATGGTCTAAAAGACAATCAATTGGTTTAAGTAAAACAGTCTGTCATATATAGATTTGTCACAAGTACAAATAATGGACAAGAATTACATTAGCAATAAAAAGGAATTTTTTCAAGCATTTTGGCAGGTATTTGGATAGGAAAGTTGTAACAATAAGCATTAGCAGGCGGCAAATATTGATATTGAAAGCACACAGAAAAGTTTCACTCTATATTGTTAATTTGACCTTGATTCGCACAAAATGAGACAGATTACCGTCTTCTGTAAAGTTTTGCTGTAGGGACTAGTTTGCAGCAGGCGCAATGATACAGTTTTTTCGATGGCAGGTATCCACTTGTACCCCACAATAAAAATGTAAAAACCACCAGCCATTACAAGGGGCCAGGAACAAATAAATGTTCTCCCACTGAAAATAAATATGTACATAGATTTTATATTTCAAAAACTAACGGAGTAATCTCTAAACAGCCGTTTGAGAAACTGTTAATGGGTCTTTCCCATGTCCAAACTTACCGGTGTCCCACCATTTCTGAATCCTCCGCGTAGGTCGTTCGCAGAACTCATTGATTTATTTGTCCCTTGTATCAGTCTTAAAAGTCAGATGGGACTTTCTGACAAAAACTATAACTTACTTAAAATTGAACAGAACTGTTATTCTACTTTAAGATACTAAACTCAATATTTCCATTACTGTCAGCGGAATCTCAAGGACAACTTCTGTGGCTGGTGCTGGATATACGACTACCTCCAAACTCCCAAACCACGTTATTCCCGCCCTCTTCCTGACGCTTCAGGGAATCAGTAATAACAAGATATCCCCTCCAGCTGTGACTTATAAGTGTAAAATTAGCACTAGAATTACAATATGATGGCCGTATTGCTTTCTACAAAGTAATTAAAATACTCTTTTTGATTGTATTTTGATTTAGCTTATAATCAGGGATTTAAAATACTTGTATAATTATAAAGTTGTCCCTTTATTTGCTACAAACCCCTTTCATATGAATATATAGTGTACCATTTATTGATTTTTTAAAGGATTTTCTCCTTGTTATATTCACGACATTTAAATTTGTGCAAATGTATGCTGTTATCTTTTGTAAGCATGATGCGCAAGCCCTGGTCATGCTCGAAGTGCTCAGAAATCTGAGGTTGCCTTGAATACGCCAAGGCACGTCACGCAATGCGGAAGCGAACGTTGTTTGTTGTAGGAATCATGCATGGGTTAGGCTTGGCTTTTGCAAAATAGAAATGTTGTAAAACAAGTATTGCTTCCAACCTGTTTTCTCCAACGCACGCTTTAACCAAGCTTCCCGACGGTCAGCAGCTAACGTCCCGGTAAGAACTATTAAATGAACTATTAACTATCATAGTATGAAAAGCGAATGAAACGACCTATGCTAACTTTTTATGCTCACTTTTAATGAAAAAGTACTAATGGCTAAGATAAATTTTGCCATCTTGAGCTGTAATGACACGTTCCTCTACGTTGAGGCCTGTTAACAGGAAGTCCGCATGTAATATTTTGAATAAATCATTTTTCTTTTTCCTTTCCTTTTTTTCTTCTCCACTTTTATTTATTTTGGTCTGCTTAGTATTTTTTTTATTTGTTAATTAAATTTTTTAAAAGACTATAAAAGTAGGATGTTACATTTCAATATTTTTATATATTGATTTGATCAATATGTCATTTTCATCTGTGCAGTTCGATGCAACTACAACTGGATTAAACATAATGCTGCGTAATAAATTATGGTTTATTGAGATAGAAAGTCTCTGGATGTGTCGGTGATACTGAACAAATATTTCATGACTGCAAAAAGCAAAAAAATCCAACTTTGCTGTTTCTGCTTTCTGTGTCACTGTGGCTCTCATGCACAATAATAAAGAGCGTAACATTTATTTAAGATTTGAAAAGAAACACTTTTATAGGTGTAACACAAAGCATTAGCATGTGCTGTACATTAATTACTTGATGTATACAAGACATGTCGGTGTCTGTGATGCATATTAAGATTTAGTATATATAAGTATGTTTCATTTTTACACCTTGCAGTAAATAATGAACTGTAATGTTTTGCAGATCATGATTCAAAGGGAACTCAAGGAAGCATTTGTGAGTAATCTCAATGGGACCAGTCTGGGAGAAGTGGCCCTAGGATCATTCCTCACCCCAGTATGCCTCATCAACAGAGGCTTCATCTTGATTCTCTACCATCAAGCCAAAGGGACTCTGCCACTGCCATCCCCGCTGATTTCTCACCTTTTCCTTGACTTCTTTGTGCTCGTTCTTCCCCTTGTCTTGTCATGTACTGTTCTGAGCAGCATTCTTCACCAAGTTATCATTAGTCTAACTTTTATTTCAGCTTGTGTTCTTTGCTTTATCTATCGTACCAGCAGGCATTTTTCTGGTCAGCATAGACAAAAGACTGGCAGCACCTTCCTTCAGAGTCACATTCTGTACAGACAAATCCCCTTTGTGACTCTCTTTAGAGTATTTGTAAATGTGAAAACGGCCATCAGCATCCTTGCTGTAGACTTTGCTGTGTTTCCAAGACGATATGCTAAAACAGAAACCTATGGAACTGGGGTTATGGACTTTGGAGTCGGAGCATTTGTATTTGCAAATGCCCTTGTGTGTCCGGAAGCACGGATGAAGAGCATCTCAGGGTCCAAGATGAGTCGTATTACAAAGCAGATTCTGTCTGTCTGGCCCCTGCTTGCTCTTGGTACAGCAAGGCTGGTGAGCGTCAAAATGACTGGCTATCATGAACATGTGACAGAATACGGCATCCACTGGAATTTCTTCTTCACTCTAGCTATCATCAAAGTTGTGGCCTCTCTTCTTCTGGCTATTTTACCAAACAAACTGTTGTGGTTCTTTGCCCTTCTGATCAGTGGATTGTATCAGATTACTCTGGAGACATCTGAACTGAAGGCTTTCATTAACCACAATGATGATAGAGAGAAAGACTTCTTACATGCTAATAAGGAGGGCATATTCTCAGTGGTAGGCTATGTAGCCATTTATCTGGCAGGGGTTCAGATTGGACTGTATGTGATGCAGCCAAGATCTCAGGTTAGAGAATGGCTCAAAATGATTTTGAATCTCTTCTTGGGAAGTTTGGCTCTGTACACTACTTTGTACATATGTCAGACCATTGTAGAGCCGGTGTCTCGTCGATCAGCTAATTTACCTTTTTTCATCTGGAGTGTTGCTCAATCTTTGTTTTTTATGTCCTGCCTTGGTCTAGCTGATGTGATTTTACTGTTTTCAAAAAGAACTTCTGGTTGTCATCTTGTACCTACATCACTAAATTTGTATAAACAAGAATCGGACCCCAACAAAGTCACTGACGAAAAGAGAAAGGAAATGGAGAGACTCTGCCTCGTTCAAGCTGTCAGCAGGAATCAGTTGTTGTTTTTTCTGCTTGCAAATTGTATGACGGGATTGACCAACTCTCTTGTGGACACACTTAACTGCAGTAGTTCATTTTCAGTGTGCATTTTGCTGATGTACATGTTCATTAATTGCTTTGTAATATATGCTTTACACATAGGTGGAATTACAATAAAATTCTGGTAAAATTTGTATGACTACCATGTTGTAAATCTCAAAGAAAATGCCATCTGCATGCTGACAGTAATCATAACTGTATTTATCCATGCAAATAAAGTGATATTTGCTATCTCAAAGTGTTTTCGATCACTGTGCTAATAAAAATGAATAGGCATGTGAACAGTTTTTGCCTAACCTGCGCCTCCTGGAGGCCATACGCAATACAACACGAGCAGTTACGCACAGAGGGCAAAGGTAAAGTCGGTAATGAAGAATCCGCCACCGTAGCAGCTTCACTCTGTCGCACTTACCAAATTTTTAGGATAACTTTGAGTCGAGGGTGAGTAAAAACAATTAACTTTTAGTTAAATATTCCATAACGGTATGAGGTTGATAAATAGTGGTCAATACTGAATGCGCTTTGCAGACAACTGACGAAAGTAGCCGTTGCTAAGTAGCCTCACACAGTTTAACTTTATATTAGCTTAGATTAGCTTGCTAACGTTAGCCTTGTAAAGCAGCGATGCTAACTAACAGGTTAGCCAAGTTTACTGCCATCGTCAGGCATGAGTAAACTTTAACAATACTCTGAGATGTTTATTGTACTTAAATTAACCCAACAAGACCGCAATCACCGCATAACGTAGTCCAAATGTGCGAAACTGTTTCAATATTTCTTCAAAAATCCTATATGCATTTAGCTAGCACGCTAACGTTAACCGTTAAATCACTGGTTACTGGTTTGTCGTGCTGAAGCCGTGAGCGTGACTGGACTTGTCTCCGTTCCACGATGGTAGTCATAACACCATCGGATGTATTTTATAAACCACACAATTTGAACTTTTCCTAATCCATGTATTCGCTTCATATGTTGTTTTGCTAACTTAGTAGGCTAAATCTGGGCCAAGTCAATTGTTTGTTAGTGAGTTACTGCTTGCTTGTTTGAGACGGTAGGTTGTGAATTTAGACAAAACGCAGATATTTGGTTACATGTTTTGTGGTGAAAATCTGCGTTAAAAACAAAATCTTGCAATAATGACAAAATTAAGTTGTTGGCCCTGAGTGACCTGATGCAGATTAGCATTAGCTCGGCGTAGCTTGTCCTCATGTAAGGTATGGTCAGTCGGTCTCTTGTGTTTAACCTGCAGGCAAGCTGCCCAACAGCTGAGACTGGAAGAAGTCATGGCACGCTTGGTCGCAGTGTGCAGAGAAGGGGAGGAGGACTACCCGTTTCTGGCACGACAGATTCCCTTGTATATTGATGACACTCTCACGGTAAGTCTCTGTGATCAAAAGTCCGTGAGCATTTCACTTGTGATAGTGGTTGCTTTTGTGATATTGATACACTAGTACATCGTGTTCTTGTGACAAAGGTGGGAAATTTAGCAAAGAGATGATCTCGAATCTGAGTTTCTGATACACATGCACAATATGTGGTATTCCAAGGAGTTTGTCAGCCTGGACAGCCAGACTGGAAAAAAATAAGGGGCATTTGCAAATGGGACCCAAGTCATGCATAGTTGGACAGTTTCCTTCAAGGTATATAAATGAGTCTGGGTGCTCTGGTTGCAGAAATACAAGATTATAAAATTTGGTATTTATCAGTCTTTTAAGTCATTCCCAAAGTAAGGCACAACTGTCAAATCTAAATTGAAAGAGTGTAATCATTGATGCACTTAGTATAAGACAACAACCTTTAATAGGAGGTGTGGACTGATTTCAGAATATATAGTTTGCTGTATCTTTGTAGCTTGGGATAAGGTTTCTCTTCTGGCTTTTCTAAATATGTAGTTTGTGACACCTATGTTATTACCAGAATAGCCCAGGAAGTCAGGTTGGTAACAATTAGGTGCACACAACTGATTTGTTCACTTGTACATAGCAGTGTAAACAATCTATAACAGACACATGATTTGAGCTTTACAGACCTGAATGTACATAAAAAAGATGATCAGCATGGTTAAAATTAGAATTTTGATATTGTTTCTTGTTGTTTGTTATCAGATGGTGATGGAGTTTTCTGACAGTGTAAATGATGCTGACAGCCATGAAATGAACACCTCTCACTGGAAGCAATTTTCTGAGGTGAGAAGTTTTTCTTTTATATACAATTGCAATGATTTTACCGGATTCTGAAAAATGCAACATAGTATAAAAGTGCATAGATTTCTCTGTGTGTGATTTGTTTAAGTGGTGACATAACTGTAATTGCCTATCCTCAGTATCACTCCAAGTTAAAACACCAGGATTTGAATATTGCCTTGATGGTGACATCCAGAGAGGTGTATGGTGCATTATCTCAGCTGGTGCCATGCGTGGGCTGCAGAAGAAGTGTGGAGCGCCTCTTCTCACATTTAGTGGAATCAGGAAACCCAGCCCTGGAGCCTCTCACAGTAAAACCTACGGGCATGCTTACTGTCACCAAGGCCTGTTTGGCAGATGTGAAGAAACTTTACTCCCTCTTCTATGTCCATGGGTAAGAGATAGAGTAATGTTTTTAATTTTCTCTTAAAATGAATTAAACCAATGACATGTACGGGTTAAACTAAATTAATTATTTAAATTAAAACAAGCTACTTTATTAAATAATCTGACACTTATTAAAGCAAAACACTGGTTGTATTGAACTACTATTTAATAAATTCTTTTTCATCAGATAAATTAATAATTTATGTTCTTATGTATTTTATTTACAGATCAAAGTTGAATGACATGATCGATGCCATTCCAAAAAGTAAAAAGAACAAACGCTGCCAGTTACACTCCTTAGACACACACAAGCCTAAACCTTTGGGGTGAGTAATGTACCTATTCATCGACTTCTCCATCAAGCTGTGGTGGTGTGTAAATCCTGTTTTTAGAAAAGTATTGCACAAGGTTGGGTTTGAAACTTCAAGGACTCTGTGATTGCAGACCTCAGTTAAGCCATAATAATTTGTTTTGCCAATTGTGGGCATTATATTTCAGTTGGAAGCTGTAATGGCAAAATGAACCCTATCTCACCATAGTAAAGCATACTTTAAAAATTCTTGCATTCAGGCGATGATCCGGATCCCAGCCAGCCAACATGTAATCACTTGTTCCTTATTCCATCACTGAGATTTACTGAAAATCATTTGAGTTATGTTGCTAGCAGACAGATAAACCAACACTGCCGCCTGCCAAATAAATGACCATCCGGTTTGGCATCTAACAACTGGTTCTAGCAAGCTGAAATAAGATAAGAGATGATCTCACAGTGCAGAAATTTGCTTGTTACAACAGCACAGAAAGGTGCAAAGAAAGTAAGAAAAGAACAAAAAAAAATAAAGTAGGTTTCAGTAATATGAAAACAACACTTTAGACACTTCACCATCTGAGTTGTGTATAAAGTGTGTGTTAGCACAGAACCGGCTCCTCAACAATCAGGTTGAACACTGTTGAACGGAAACATGTATTTCAGTAACTTGTGTTAATGGCACTGAAATGCCTGAGCTGTTGATTGAATGTTCTTTGGTTCCCAGAGGATTGAAGCAAAAGACAGCAGAAGAACTTGAGCATGGGCCACTGCCTGTTAACATTTCTAAATGTAACAAAAAGCCATTAGAGATCAGATTGATAAAAAATGCCTAAAGCTAAATAGTATGAATGGCAAGTACAACTACATTCAAGCACTGCAATGTGCTTGTCAAATTAAAATCAGTTTTTCTTATCCTTTTATGCGGCCATGCTGCCAGTTGATATGCTCCAAACTGGCAATGTGATCTTCCAGCCATGAGGAAAACAACATTGAAGTAGCCCATGTCTGAATAAGAGTTTTAGCCATACAGTCTCACGGCAATGTGTAATTTCAGCGAACACCGGGTGAAACTAGCTGCTCAAAAACTAATACTTTCGTATGTTGTGTTGGTGGAGACAGAAAAGAACTAAAAAGGAGACTAAATGTTTTATTCCAATTGTTTAGGCGGGGCCAGAAAATTGCTTTCACATTTGTAGATATGTCTTTGAATTTTTTAAGATCTGTAACCATTCTGCATTTTTAACATTGTCTCCAAATATGTCTTGATATGCACACATCTAATTTCTAGTGCCCCAAAGGGGTTCAAAAAGTCAGTTTCTGCAGGTCTGAGATATTGTAATTGTGCACTGAGATGTCATCAGATTAAAATGTGTGTGTTACAGTGGAAGCTGGATGGATGTGTGGGAGCTGATGTCTCAAGAGTGCCGGGATGAGGTGGTCCTTATTGACAGCACATTGCTCCTCGAGACGCTGGAGACATACTTGCGCAAACACAGGTAATCTGCAGAAGTCATACATGGGATTTCCAGAACGCTGAACTTTTCCTCCGTTAAGCTCTGTGTTATAAGGTTTAATTTAAATGTATTAACTTGGAAATCTTTTTTGTCTCCAGGTTTTGCACAGACTGTAAGAATAAAGTGCTAAGGGCATATAACATCTTGGTTGGAGAGGTGGATTCCAGTAAAGAGAAAGGTTACTGTGCTGCCCTGTATGAGGGACTCTGCTGTTGCCCCCATGAACGGCACATTCATGTCTGCTGCGAAACAGACTTCATCGCTCATCTACTTGGCAGGGCAGAACCTGAATTCGCAGGAGGCTACGAGTAAGCCTTACTTTAGAATTTGATCAATTTTGTTCCCTTAAATATATTTTCTGCAATGTTTCATACCAGTATGTGTATGCAAAAATTCAGTTAATGATGTTTTTTTCCATTTATTTGTTTTGTTTTATTAAAAGACGCAGGGAGAGACATGCAAAGACAATTGACATTGCACAAGAGGAAGTCCTGACGTGTCTTGGTATCCACCTCTATGAGCGACTGCACAGAATCTGGCAGAAACTGCGAGCAGAGGAGCAGACCTGGCAGATATTGTTCCATTTGGGAATTGATGCACTACGGAAAAGTTTTGAGGTACATTGACTGCAGAGTGCATGTTCAGCAGAGCATGAGTACATTGCAGCTGTGTCAATTTGTCATTATTACCATGCCCGTAGATGGCAGTGGAGAAGATGCAGGGTATCAGTCGGCTTGAGCAGTTTGTTGAGGAGCTGTCCGAGGAGGAGAGAGCGAAAGAGCTGAAGCTGGAGAAAAAGAGACAGAAGCGGAAAAATCGACGCAAAAACAAGTGTGGCTTCGACATATCTGAACCGGAGGCAGAAGACAAGGAGAAAGTCCTGGATGAGGTAATGTCTTGCTACAACTAAAAGTTGAGGAAATTAGGTCGAACTTGCAGTTGTAAGATACTGTTCTTGCTATGCAGCGAAAACATTCTGTGTGAACATCAGTTTGGTCCTTTTGACTTGTTGCAGGATTCATTTGGGGCTGCAGAGGGCAGCTGCAAGGCATGTAGTAGCCATAATGAAGAAGAGGAAGAGACCAGCTGTGAAGAGGCTGTCGCCACCAAAAGAAGTTCCTCCTGCAGTTGCGCAAACAACACCAAGCAAGGTCAAAATGCAAACACACCTTCAAAAGCCATTTAAAAGAAATAAATACATTTTAAGGCTGCTGCAGTAGTAAGACATTTACCTGTTATTGCATATAAAGACACAAAATAGGCCTTGAAATGTAATTGTTTACCTCTGTTTCTCCAGATCTGTCACCCAACAGCAATGGAAGCGACTGTGGCTACTCTTCAAGTATTGAAGGCAGCGAAACTGCATCACGGGAGGGCTCTGACATTGCCTGCTCAGAGGGAATTTGCAACCACGACGAAGCAGGTCGGCTTTGAGCAGCTCACAACAGGAATCATTTTAGTTTGTTGTAAAATTAGAGCCTAGTGTCTTCTTATTGTTTCGTTAAGTTTTACCATCTGTTTATATTTACCATCTGAAGGTGATGACTCAAACGTCCACCACTGTGCAGAAGACAAGGAAGAGGATGGAACAGACAGTTGTGTGGACTGCTGGCCACACTCTGAGGAACACACTCAATGCAAGAGTAAAAAGAAGAAGAGGAAGGGTAAAGTTTTCTGTAACGATCAGGTAAGAGAACTAACTGGAAATTTCATGCTGAATGTTAACTTCCCAGTGATGCAGACAAATTAACGCATGCATTTTTGTACAGGGACAAAAAGTTGAAGGGTGTATGTCCGATGGGAACACAATAGGCTGCACTCTGACATCAACACACCCTTGTCGAACCAAAGAATTGTTTTCCTCTATATGTGGCAATAAATTTGCCAGCATTGCACTACGGTTACCATGGGCCGTACATCAAAACAACCTCAGCTTTCATGTGAGGCCTCCGGAGGCAAATATGAGTCTTGTGGAACTTCTGGTGAGAGACCATTTCTTCTTCTTTTGTTTTTTTTTTCCCAGCAGCAGGTATTAACACATTGATTAAATGTAGCTATCACATAACCCTGTGTACTTTCCTGTACTTTTAGGATGATTCAGAAGTAACTTCGGATGAAGAGAGTTGTCTGACACAGGATGAGATCCAGGCATTTTTAGAAAGAAACCAGTCCTTTTACAACAACCGCCACCATTACCGACAGCTCCTGAAAGAGAAGTTCACCAACTACTGCCGTGCCACCGAGCGGAATAAGCCAGTCTGTGGAAAGTGGTTTGCAACAGCCAGTGTCAACTAGCTGCACTAATGGCAACATTTTTCCCTAGAAAAAGAAAGGAGAAAAAAAAAGAAGAGAACACTCTTAACCACTGCTGCAACATTGTTTGGGAAAAAAAATCAGGAGTACTTTTGGTGTCTTGTTTGGTCATTTTTCCTTTTTAAAGTAAATGTGATTATTACTTTCTCCTCATCTCTTTGTCCTTTCCACTTGTACACCAACAGTTTTCCATCTCATTTCCTGGCCACTTTCATACCTGTAGCTGTTCTCTCTGACCAAGCCTAGCTATTTGTTGTTGGTCTTCTGTAGGGTTTTTGGGTAAGCGCACAGTGGAATCAGAGATCACGCTTTGCAAGCTGTGATGTTGGGGATTAATTTTAGTCTTATTTTATGATTGTTCGTTATGATTTTGTCTCGATTTTTCTCCTTTGTGACACTTAAATGTAGTGCTAAAGGTTGTACCATGAAATGTGTACAGACATTCTAAGTATAAAGATTTTACAGAAAATAAACATCCATTTGTAATAAGGTTTTGGGTGTGATGTTAAGAGCGCAATGTGAAATATTTACTAAATAAAGAGTATTTATTAATATGCATTATAAATTTGTTGTTTTTTTGTTGATCCTGAATGTATTCAATTTTATTCTAAGGATGTATTTAGAATTTAGCAGTCCGATTTTAAGCATGTTTTTAAACATTTAAAAATCGATAATTAAGCATTGCAGGGCTGTTTTAAAACTTAGAAATCCATGGGCGTCTGTGTAATTTAGTCATTTCCAGTTGATGGCGGTATATGACCACAAAGTAATACGAACCCTATGGCTCAAAACGAAAGTGGGAGTTGATGTGAACCAAACATTTACTCACTCCCGGACTCCTCACATTCCGGCCGGAGGAGCGCATGGATCGGTCTTAACACTTTCTGGCTGGCGTCCTGGATGCTGCACAGACTTGAACAGGAGGCTGGAGCCGGTGCATCCCAGGTTTAGAATATCGCGCACAATAGCGATATATACTGTGACAACCTGACCCGGGCAGGGAGAGGTGCGCCGGAGAAGCTGTTGATTCGCCCAACGAGAGAACCGGCGTTGACGAAGCGGTGGGGATGGAGCGGTGGAAAGGCAGAGTGGCCCTGGTGACCGGAGCTTCGGTGGGAATTGGAGCGGCTGTAGCGCGGGCACTAGTCCAACAAGGAATGAGGGTTGTTGGCTGCGCCAGGAATGTCGACAAAATTGAGGTGGGCTATTTGATGAGAAAAATAATACGAAAGAAATTATTAATGGTTTGAAATAAGCTGGTCAAGCTAGCGACAACATACTAGCTAACTAACGGTAACTGCTAGCTAACAATAGCTTGACAGTTGACGTTGGAGACCTTTAGTCCTGTGTCAGCCTATATGATCAGCAGCAGTTGTGGGTTTTCTTTTTTAATTTAATTAATTAATTTTGGGTATGATTAAGTAATTAAACTAAGTAAATACACTTAAGGGAGTAGTTTGGAACAATAATAGAGTTGATATTAATTAATCAGATAGCTATTTCTTACATTAGCTTTTATTTTATAAAAAGATGATGATGCTACTTTACTACCACACCCCTCATGGGTAATATTCCCTGCTTTTAATTCAGGAAACTGCACTTTCCTGGATCTACTCAGGTAAATACAGGAGGTCAGTGTCAACAGAAACATAGTTAGTGAGTCTTGCCAAATGATGCTTAAGTAAGGGTGATACCCACTAAGTAGCTGTGGACTTGAAATAAAAAGGTATTAGAGAGTCTCATGTTTCGGCTTCTATCCACTTGAAATGTCTGATGTAATTACTAAGTGAATTTTCTTACTTAGTTTAGTGCAATTATTCGGGAGCATACATTAAATTGTTAAGTAAATGCTGAGTTACCACAAAGCTTATATGAAATCCAAAATAGTAGTCAAAGTGTAAAGCAATTATTAGACTTCTGCTATCTGTGTTTCCTCCATATAATCTATCCCTATGCTAATTATATTTGATCTGTATGCAGATTAGTCACCTATATATCGAATATCCAAAACTCATAAGTAATTAGAAACAAGCGAACTGTGGTTAAAGCTGTTTGCACCATTCCACCAGAAAAACCTTTCATTACATATCAGCTTGAGGCCTTGTCCTACTAACTCTTGACTAACAGTAAGCTGTAAGGCACCACACCTTGCTTATCTCCTCAAACAATAATTAGGCCTCACTTTTGTGATTCTGAGCTTTCAGAAGCATACAACACATATCTCAGCTCATAGTCAGCTGCTGAGTTTATATTTCTCCATTAAAAATGTGAATGTTGTGTGTTATTCACCCGGATGTGATCAAATTCAATATTTATAATTGTCATGCTTTAGAGCGAGTATATTTTTAGCTATTTAAAACCATTGTGCACTGTTGATGACAAGATCTACGTTTATCTGGAAGGCTTCATTCATGTCGTACCATGACATGATGATTTATGATATGTGTTTGTTCAGTAAGAGAGGCAAGAATCTGTTTGAGTGAGATTATGATAAATCTTCACTCAGCAGCGTCTATTTAATTTGGACCAAGTTCCTCTGCAGTATGTTGTACATTAGTGTCACAGCAGTTTCTGCTTCTTCTCCGTTTACATTGTGCAGTAACAGTGTCACAAGCTTTGGCAAGAGTTCTGTAGCGACATCTCTTGCGAGAACTGATGACAACGCTAATGTGAGCTCATAAATAACAAGAAGTGTTGGTCATTTCAAAGAAGTGTTTTTAGTTAGTGAAATAATCCTACTTAAGCTAGGTTCTGACATTGTAACCATTCTCACCTACCTTCACTGCAAAAACACTCACACACCCATGCCCATAGCAGTACACAGTGAGTGAGAGTTGAGCAATAGATAGCCTCCCTCCATTCATACTCCTTGTCACATGGCCTCTTCTGTCAATAGTTAACTGCAGTAGCTTGTGTCAGCCGATCTGTGACTTCTGCAAGACTAAACAAGGTCACAGCATTCTAACACTACAATGCATGGTATATATTCTAAATGTACATTAGTCAGCATTGAATAGTTTACTGTTACAGATAAGTGTTTTTCTAAATTGTCCACACAGAGCATGGCACCCAATCTTAGTTTCAGCTAAAAAGACAAATCTCTGGCGACATGGCGGGAAACTTTTGAGTTTGTTTGCGTGAATTGTGGCGCAAGGCCATTCCTTTTATAAACTAGATTTCTTTCTGCTGTTGTGTCAAACCTTGCATGCTGCTCATAGGAAATGCTGGCGGCCATGCATCAACAGGCAATGTTGGTTATTGCTTTACTTCAGAAAGTCATGTTCTCCTAACCAGTATTTTCCAACAACAATATTATTATCGCCATCTTTAAGCTAGTAATGGAGAGTAGTTAAAGTATATTCAGATATTAGTGGCACTTATTTTCTGTATAAACAAAACTCTGAGAAAGTGGACTGGAAAAATGTGGCAGCAGTATTGTTCTGCTGTCACAGAGGATTCAGGGTTGGCAGTGGGGGAGCAGCCAGTTGGAGGGAGATGTGTGGTCGCCATGGGCTCTGTGCAGGAATGGAGACGACATGGCCAAGTAGCAGAGACCCAGCTTCTCTTTTATTTACTCTTGCGAAACACTTAAGAGCAAATGAAGAAGCTTTTGTGGAAAAGAATAGTCTGAAGTCGACCATATTTGATGGATTTAAAGCCTTTCTTAAAGCATTTTGGCTGGCCCACATAACCCCTATGTGTGCCTGCTTACCCCGCACATTATAATGCTCTGGTAAAAAAAAATTACATAAATGTGAATATCTTATACTCCATTATTCATTTAAATGTCACAGTATTTGTTAATTCAGTCACAATCTTGCCTTCTCTGAAATAATTTTTGTGTTGATGTGATTTGTGCGTTTTTGTTGTTAGATGTTATGTAATCTAGTTTAACTTGATTCACATATACCCGCACGCATATAGGAATGTCACGAAGCTTGTTCCTCCAGCTTCTAAGTCGAAGATAAATGACATCTTAATCTTACCTGTAGGTTAAAGCTTCTATGGATGAGATCAATGAGGCAGCCGCAGTTGTTTTAGTTAAGAGGGTAGCCTGGGATGGGGTTGGGTCCGTCACATAATCAAATGTTGTGGTCATATACTAGAATGGAAAGTGTAGCTTGTATTGCTGTGGTAGCAGGCCTGTTCTTGTTCTCACATGACATCCTTTGAGCATGTAGACACATTTTATTCTAACCTAGACCCGATGTAAACAAGATAACTCACTCAGGATATTGAGTAACTGGCTTGAAACTTTGTAATAAAGAGGTAACTACATGTCAAATTTCAAAGCTGTGGTTGCTGCAATTTTGGATCAGTTAAATTTAGCGTGAGGCTTCTTCGTGCCAGGCGGATCTGTTGACAGTCTGCTCGAAAGAGATGAGGAGATTCTGCGTAAAAGATTCCCAAAAAAGATAATCTCAGCCAAACTGTTTAGTTCACCAACAAAGGAAAACAATCTGGGATAAGGATAGAAAGAATTTAAGAAGGTAGATTTGGTATTTGTTTAATATCTGCACTTTTATTTCACATCGGAGATAATAACATATGATAATAACATTAAAATGTCTGACTATCTCTATGATAAAGCTTTGTACAAACAGCTTTTATATCTCTGCACACTTCTTTTTTTTACATTGCATGTTTAGCTTGCTTAAGCATCTTATATTTGTGTGAGTTAATCTTGACTTAAGACTCAAAGCTCTTGGCAGGTGAGCCTGAAGCTTAATTTTGGATCTCAGCTGACCAGGCTTGGGTCTGTGCCCATTCTGAAGGAGGTAGGTAAAAAGTGCTCAGTCATGGCTCGAACTCTGATGTGACACCTGCCGCGGGTTGTGTCTGGACAGCCTGTCTTGTTGTGTCACAGTGAACAGCTTTCTCCTCAGAAGGAGCTAAAGTAGGGCAGGTGCTTCACTTTGAGGTTTATTTCATTCTTGTTGTTCTCATCTTGCATTTGCAGTGACTCGTTTTTATCGATGTTTTGTAAGCCCCCTATTAATATTTCATACCATTAAACACCAGTTATTCACAGTCTGGTCATTATGTCCTGACATCTTGCTTTTTGTTTTGTCACTAGTTACCAGCTGGGAGACAAACACTGCAGTCATCACTTTCTTGACAGCTTCATTTTTCTTTTCTTTTTAAGGGTTTTTTTATGCTAATTTCTTCCGAACTCATCAAGGTACCTCAGGACATCCACAGCTTACAAGTCTTACCCATGCAGAAAGTTTTTCCCCTGACTGCACATTTTCCACTCGCACTGTGAGCTGACAGCACACATACCTAATGTATGTTGTATAATAATCTATTTTGTTTCCATGGATGTGACCCTCCAGAGAAGCCACATGTGCACTAGCGCAATTAAATAGCAGCATTTCCTCACACAGGTGTCCTCACGAATTAGCAGTCCAGACTGCACAAAGAAGCATATTTCTATAACTTATTTTTGCTGTAATTACATAACGTGGTGAATAACTTGCTTGCTGATTAAGCTAGACAGCTCAGTGACCCCCTGTTAGCCGTTCCACCTGCACCATCGCTGTGCTGTCCTCTCTGTGCTCTCATATTTCCACATTTAAGGTTTACCTACATTGACATCCCCTCTGCAAGCCTGCTGCAGTAACAGGTGGTGCATTTCCTGTCCTGTCCGGTCCTGTTGAACAAATGCTGGAACCTTTTGCTCTAAAGCGTACTTGTGTATTTGTGTGAGGTGTCCTGATCCATGAGGAAGTAAAGTATGGGAATGCGAAATGCAGCAGGTCAGTACTTGAAACTGAACAATTATATGTAGCAGAGAGAGGCGGGGGGGATGAAACAGAAAGCACAGAGGTGTGAGAGAATTTAATGAATCTATAAGGCAAATCCAGAGACTGCTTGAGTTTGTTAAGTTCATTTCCAGACAGATGAATGAGTGCAAATAGGATTTTTTTCGGTTCGTCAACAGCCAAATTGGATTTGTTACTGGGTGTTTGTCTGATGCTGGAAACATTTTAGGTCTACTTGAAGCTTTCATACTGAATAGACCAGGCTCTGGCTGCCCTAGACTGTCCCTGTGAACCTGTCCTGTGTCTGTTTTTGTTTATGTCACCATCAGTTTAGCAGTCACAGTGTTGTGGATCAGGGCTGTATCAAAGCAACAAAAAAAAACAAAGTTGTCACAACAACGGCACGAAATTGAGGGACTGAGCCCATCGTATGAGGTGGTGCAGTATGGTGATGACTGCTGGCTCATGGGAAGGAAGGTTCTCACTTCTTGAATGTTTCAACTACAAACAAAAGTTTTTTTCTTTTCATTTTGTAAACCCTATGGCATCAGTGTAAATTCACAAATAAACAGTGCTCTCTGTAACAAACTAGTATTAGCTAAGAGAAGCATTATCATTGGAGCATTGTCTCTGTTGTTTAAAACAAAGCTCTTCTCATACTTTTACCTGGGTTTGATTGCTGTGCTGCTTAAAGCTGGTTAAACCAGTGTGTTACACAACAGTCTTCTGTAAAGCCTTTTTAATCAAACCTTAAACATATACAAACATCATGTACACACATTAACATTGCTTTAATGGTTTTTCTTAAGCTGGTCTACCACTACTGTATGTTTTGAATTGAAGGTTATTTATGCATACATGAAATACAAAATAATGTTATTTCAAAGTTCCTTAAGGCTCTTTACAATGCTCCATTCATTTCCTGGAACTCCCCAGTCTGTCAATGAGTGTTGTTACTAACAAATGGTGTCATTATTCCTCTTATCTCCTTCTCTTGATTAGACTGTCTTTAAGGGGGTACTATAAAACCACCCAGTTCAACCTTTAGACCTTTTAGAGGCAGCGTTTCAGTTTGAACAAGAGATAATCACACAACCATCCAATCTACCTCGCTGCAATCCTATTATACAGCCGGCGGTCACCTTTGACCCCTCTGTCTGTATGATTTTGTCAGGCTAAATTTGATAAGAGCCTCTTTTTGCATTGCAAAATTGTTGAGAGGGATGATAAATGGAATGGTGAGAGGAAGTAAGGTTGTTAATTAAATGCATTTCTATTTAATGATGACAATTCCAGCAAATAGAGATGAATATTTGTGGTCTTTCTTTTCAGGAGTGACTTTGGCTGCCGTTGTTCATCTTTGCTCATACATGATAAAACAAGCTGAGGACTAAAGATGCTTTAAGCTTTAAAGCAGTGGGCTTAATTCTGTGTTTTCTCTTTCGCTGGCTCTCCTTCTGTTTCACTTTCTAGATGCCAACCCTTCCTCCCTCTCGTCTTTCCCTCCTGCACACTTTTTGTGATCACCGGACAACAGTTTCAGTAATGAAGATGAAAATGCATTATGACAGGCAAAATTGTTTTGTGTGTCGCAGGTGCTTAAGGGAGCAGACGGGGATGAAGAAGAAGAGATTACAGGCTAAATTACTATCTGACTGCATTGTGTTTTTTCCCATTTTGTCACCTTTCAGACTTTTCAGTAAATAAGATGAGGCACAGCGGCTGATAACACAATCCCTCTTTTGTATGAGGAGACTTCTGAGCCAAGCTGAGACTAATCTAATTTCCCAGCTTTCTCCACTCTCGGCTGCTGCCTTGTACTATTGATCGGTCTCATCACTTAAAACCTTCTTCTTCAGCACTTTGGCATTTTTATTTTTATTTCTTTATACTTCTCATGTGAGTTGTTTTGCCAGTCCTTTTGCACCAGTCCCACTCAGCCTGTTTAATGATTGATAAACACGGTGTAGGACAATGATGTCGCCACTTGCATTGTAGTCCTTATATAACAGCCCCCTGCAGGGGTTTCAGGACATGAATGCCATTATATGTGGCATGTTAACACGAGTATTGTATACACTTTTTTTTAACATGTAGACTTTCTGGTGTTTTATAACAATGTCTATTGAATTCATAAGTTTCATGGTCTATGTGTCACTCTTTTAAATATCCGATTTTATGTGTTATAAAACACAAAGACGCCCACTTTGAGTTTGGATTCCGATGACTATACCACATATTTGCCAGCTCTGTTGCTGTTATATATTCAAGCCGTGCTGCTTGCTGTAGGTGTGGCCCATATGAAGGCTGGTACTGACCACAGCATTGCAGCTGGTGCCAGAACACTCCCACATGCACAAACACACAGAGATTCACAGCCTGAGACTTCCTGTAGTTGGCCCAAGATCACAGTCTGTTTGCTCTGCAGCTTCCACTCCAAACTCAATAACACAACTAATTCCTCCTCTCCCGACAAGGGACTGGCTTCCCCTTCACATTAACCTCCTTTCTGAATAAAACAGGAGCTTTTGCAGCAGGTTGCCTGCCGGCTCATTCTTGACTCAGCTCCTGTCCCAACAGGGATTCAGACAAGTGTTAAATAGCTTTGGTTTAATGGCAAATCCGAACACATCAGTAATAACAAGTTAATATTGCAGATAATTGATGTCGGGGAGCAGTGCACCTATCTATAAAGTGAAAGATAGAGATTGTTCGGGATTTTTGCAGAAGTGTTTTCAGGGTTTTAGCTTTTTGACAGCCTTGTTGGGATAATGCTTTCTCTCAGGATAATCCCAGTTAAACAGCTTAGGGGAAGAACGGCGAAATCTACACATGCTAAGTGTTGGACTGGATAGAGACACTATTAAATGTCAGCTTTAAAAAAAAGAGATAAAATGATCCTTTAATCCATATTACATGGGATCCAAAAGTATAGTTTTGATGATGATAATGATGATTATAGTGTCATGGTATGATTTATAATACCATAGTCACATGTAAGATTCAATATTTGATAATTACCAACTTTGTTCATCTGTATTCATCGTTTTATATGCTTGAATAAGGAGTTGTAAGTTTTAATTTACCTGTGAAGGAATTTCAGTGATTAGGTGCAACACGAATTGTGTGGAGAACATTGTGAACCTTGAATATCTGCTTCCTATCTTTACAACACTCTCCCCCTCTGCCTATAAAACAAGGCTCGATCCTTGTTTTAAAAATACGGAAGTATGTTTATCAGCTAGTTTTATGGTTTTGACATTTCACTTACTTTTGTCCTTTTTAAGATAAGCACATTTCTGTGATTATCTTGACTATTGTTAATCATGTTGTTAAAACCTAGACGTTTTAATCTCTGCCACGGTTTGGCTGCATGACGGTACTGAATTATTTACCTGGACTGTTGTAGACTGTTGTAGTTATAGCCTTTCTGTTTTCTCACATGTCTATAACTATTATTGATAATTTAAATCAGAGATTGCCCACCTAGAGTAATTCACTCAACTGTATAAAGTTCAGCTAAATAAATCTAAAACTCAGTTACATTTCAATTTAAAGTTTTGCAAGTAGCCATATCAAAGGCTTTGCGTCGGTCGTACTTTGCCCTGAAGGTCCGTTATTTCCTGAAAATGACCTGCATTCCTTACCTTATCCCTTTAAACTGATAAGACCTTCTAACTGGATTGAAGCAGATTTTTTCTTTGAATCAATAGTGAGCAGTTGGTTGTAATAATTGATTAATATTGATTGTTATTGCAAAGGAGCAACTTAAGTTTCTTAGCCACTAAGAAAGTTATGTATGTTGTTAAAAGCAACTGAAAAATTATTAAAATGGTTCGAGGTATATATATATATATATATATATATATATATATTGTTTGTTTATTTAAATTTTTTTTGTGATTTAGTTGAATTTAAATTGGCACAAATCATGTTTAAAGCACAAAATAATTTACTTTGCTGCTTTACTTAGAGGCTGTTTGAAGTTACAGAAAGTCAGTATGACATGAGGAGAAAAGATTGTTTAAAAAAAACAGGATAAGAACAAATATTAAGCAGAGATGTGTTTCTGTTAGAGGTGTTAATTTATGGAATAGTTTCGATAATGACCTCAAGAGATGTAGCTCACTGTCTTCATTTAAAAGCATGTTTAAAGCTAAAGTATTAGATAAATATAAAAATCAACTCTGAAAACTGTAAAAATGTAAACAGTGAATTCTTAAGTTACATTTGATCAG
>JAVQJG010199849.1:0-15130 GCA_036024015.1 Craterocephalus amniculus | reverse complement strand
GTGATTTTGTGACATGGGTGAGGTTTTCTTGCAAATTTTACAATATTACACTGTAAAATTAAAACACAGTAAGTTAACTGTGTTCAATACAGTAAATAACTGTACATTTCACATCCATTAGTTACAGTGTGTATCTAGCCGTTGCTCCATGTTCTGTCATATTCTGCAGAATTGATTTTAAAGATAGTTCTCATAATGCTGTCCGTGCTGAAAAGGCCTCTCAAAGAAAATTGCCAATAAATTCAGTTTCCAACGTTGTCCTTCATTTTGAGTGGAGATGCTTTCACATGGAAAGAAGTGTTTTTTCCTAGATAGAAAAAAAGTTCAGCACGGTCTCTTATTCTAACCGTGTTCCTTGTCAAAAAACCCTGCCTAATGAAATGTACAGGCAAGAAGGGCTCGAATACTCAAAAATTTTTATCCGGATAAAAGTTTTCTGGATTTGGGAATCCCATATATTACCGTGGAAGATCGTGGAAGATCGTGGAGGATCATGGAGGATCATGGAGGATCGATGAAATTTCGGACTGGATTACTTTGATCAACCTAATCTCACAGAACCAATTAAGATACGAAATGCTCTGAAGGGAATAAATGTTCCAAAGTGAAGAATAACAGACTAATGTTTTGGGTACACAAAAAGATTTTATTTCAAAAGAAGAGTGCACGATCAGATGCTCCCTCATTGTGTTGAATGTCACGCAGACCCTGTAAATGTGCAAAGTATGCATGTTCTTGCCATTTCCAAATAATTATTTAATTAAACCTATTAGTGTGCTTATGTCAGCCTTTTATAACATAACCGGGAAACAGGTGACAAAAGCTACATTTAATATTTTACTTTTAGAATTCCGTGAAGCAGGGAAAGCACATCTGTTGGATAAAGGGATGCACTCATGTAAAGGGCTAAATCTGGTAGTAGCTCATTTCTCCTTTTGAGGCCTTTGAAAACCAAAGAAAAGCAGAGTTTACGACATTGTCTTTGTTTAATAAACATGCTGAAAAGAAGATTACATAACTGTATGTGCAGCCCTCATAGCTATTGTAGTGCAAAATGAAATAGCACTCCCACCAAGAAAATGACAGAATTAGATTTATTTTGAGTATGTCAGCATACTCAGCATTTGTCAGTGTTCTTTGCCACTCAGTGCTGTAATAAAATTTCTCTAGGGTCTGTATTCAAGCCTGTGAACATACTGTACTCGTAGATGTGTCAAGACACTTTGATTTGTACACATTTGTCCCTCAGCTAAAATACATCTTACTGTGACCTTCCGTGAAAATTGTGTCCAGGGACATTCTGGAAAAGGAAAATAGATCTGGACTTTGAAAAAGAGACAGAGTGAGAGATTTCAGATCACCTTGAACTGTTGGTGGATGATGTTGCCATAGCACAACCTGAAGCAAGCGTAGCAACAGGGAATTGGTGGCTGGTGCTGGATAAATCAGCTCATCCGGAATGTGAAGAAGATGAAGAGGATGACTGGATTTTAGGAGGAGTGGAAATAATCTGAAAACCATTTCCATCTTGGTAGAACAAGTGGTGGAGAACAGTGTGTTCACGTAGACCGAAGAGAAAAGGATAAGCAACAATGAGGGGTTATATAAGAATGGACATAGCAGATTCAAAGTCATCAGGAGGAGGCTGAGGCCCTTCATTATCTGCAGGGCTGATGATGAATAGATGAATGTTAGGCAAGTTTTTGGCATAATGTGGAAAACTACACATCCTTCACACAACATAATCGGTGCATATAGATACAAAGGGCCAGAAGAGTCTAATTCCTGCTTACCACAATAACCTTACAAAACAATTCGCTATTTTTATTTTTCAAAACTGAACACTCAAATTTCCATTTTGCATTGATAAAGCATACTGCAGTCTTTTACCTGTAAAGTGATTCATATTACATTAACAGTGCATAATTCAAGCAAGCACACTATAAATGTGAAATGACATTATCAGCAATATCAATCATAAAATAGAAAGCTTTTTGTGCATCATTTGTGTTACTAGTTTAAAGGACAATAAAGAACAAAAACACAAAACAGTAAATAGACTTATTTTTGTTCTTTCAAACTTCCATGTATGGGCATACAGGAGGAAAAAATCAGTTTAGTAAATAAACAATTTGAATGGCACATTTGAAGTTCTTTACAAGAAAACAATAAAAGTAGTAAAACGCAGCAACAAATGGCAAAAAGCACAAATTCTCACTAAACATACATAACTTTAAGTCAAGTTAAGTTAATTTCTGAGTGATCCTGCCTGGTTTTTGACAGTAGTCAAAAATAACATCTTGGCAGAATGATGGGCTCAGTAACCAAAAAAATCCTCAAACGTGCCTTATAACCTGTCACATTTAACAGAAAGTACACGACTGCAAGCATACTGTAAGAGACACCAGATAAGTTTGAGAAAGTGGACATATTGTATTGAACCGGGCTCTGCCATACAACGTGAATTGTGATGGTTTTGGCAGAAAATATTGGTTGGTGTATTTATTCATCGACTTGTGTTTTCCTGTCAAACCACCAGGAAATCTAAATATTGTGCCAATCAAATAGATTCACACAATGTGTGTTAAAAACGGTCATTTGTTTGTTTTTATTTTCAAGGGCACATTCTTCCTCCACTTTGTAGTGAAAATGTTATTAGCCAATATTTTAGTCCAAAACATTATTTGAAAGTAAACAAATAAGAAATTGCCATCATCTATAACTCCCTCAACTATATTTCTACTTGCAGAAACAGACCATTACAGTAACTGTTATTGGAATAGGTTTGAACAAACATGTTGTAATAATGGTGTATTGGTGTTGGACATTATTCTTATTTAACTGCCAGTACAAGTTCATCTTGATTGAATAAGTTTGATAGGAAATAAACCTTTTGCAAAGCGATCCAAACAAAGGCAGATGATTCATGTTTTTTAACTTTTTCTATTTAGCTATGTCTTGTTACATTTGGACACCATTTTGTTGTGTAGCAATCCTTTTGAAAACTTTTTTTTAAAGTTAACACACTGAATTTGGTAATTAACTACAATTATGAACAGATTGTGGAGAACTTCTGTAAATAATACATAATGCTTCCGCTCAGTGTCATAAAATGATCAACACTATATAGCATTTTTCCCTGAGGTTTGTTACAAAAGATGTTATCGTGATTAATCATTTACTGGCGGGATAGCCTGCTGTGGTCAAAGAAGAAATCATTGATATACTTTCAGATAGAAATCAACAATTGATTTATCGCTTCTTTGTGTTCCTTGTTAAAAGAAAAAGTTGGTTCTTACAGATAACAATACATGTACCTTTTGTTGCTATCTGTCTCAAACACACGTATGTATCTCAGTAAAAAGACAGTTTTTTTCCATTCTTCATTTTTTGTGTGGAATTTGTTGCAGAATAAATGGAACTTGACAGAGGTGATTTCATTACGCACTTTTGTTGCCAATCTGAGAATTATTAAGAGGACTGAAATGTCAAAAATGTAGGACTGAAATGTCATCTTTCTTATTTTAAATATTTGAATATCTAATTTTGTTGTTTTGGTACTTGGTGCTGACTAACTTGGACAAGACTCTTAAAAAGGTATCAATCTCAATGAAGTATTCCTGATTTAATTATGGCTGAGTGAAATGAAAATGAATTAATGACTAATGATAATTCTTGCATAATGAGAAAATGCAACAGGCTGGAGGGGGAAAAAGGTCAGTATAAACTCTGAGTTTCATCCGAACATGGATGCATATCAGGCATCCGTCCATCTGCAGCTATCATCCCTTCATGTTATAAAGCTGAAATGTGTTTAATTATGTACAAGATGTACCATAACAATTAGCAGCTGGTGCTCATAATGAGCCATAATCATGCACTCTACAGGCAAAGGGATCATTCTAATCAGCATAATGACATGCATTATCACTCGCCAATCACTAACTGTGGTTTTAGTACATTTGCTGATCATATGAGCATTTAAATCACCAGGATTTCTAACCAATGTAGCAGGATAGTTCTTACTTTAGAGTACCTTCTTCAAATATTCTGCTGGGCATTTTTGAAGCTTTTGAACAAACTGTATAACTGATAACAGTTAAAACAGATCTATATGATTTTATTTGTAGTCTTTCTTTGTTAATATTGTTAATTACATTGTTACAACGTGTAGTTTATGTTGTTACAGCATCAATCTTACAAATTAGTTTTGTAAAAATGAAATTACTATGGATAACAGTATGATAACAATAATACATAAACCAGGGACCGTAAAGTAACCTGAGCATTAACTACTGTTGTGGTATAAATAGGACTTTGCTCTGATGCTGCAAATATATTAGTACTGAAATCAAATGAAATTCTTTTTTAAAGTTATTTACTAGTTAAATTATTGGAACATTTTGCACTGTGATACAAAAAGCAATGTGTTATATAAAAAACAAACATTCAGTTTTATCCCGTAGTTCACTCATAAAAGGAGATACAGTAACAAAATATAATTTCAGGGTAATTGTTCATTTTTCATTTGGTCCTGTCACATGGCATTTGACTAACTAGGACGATGCAGTAGCTACTACATACCTAAGATGATCACAGCATGTCCCTCTGAGTTTCAGCATTGAGTGGAGCAACAACAGCTGGGAGGGGAGGATTGTTATCATCCAGATCTGCTCCCTCTGCACAGACAAGGACACACCTGCCCATACAAAGACCTCCACTGGCATATTTGTTTTCACTGGACCTGGTGACCCATGACAACTACATATAGAGAGGTTTACAAACGTGCATGACAATTAGTTGTAATTCATGTGTCTATCCATCAATACAGTTAAGTTACTTAGGGTTTTGTTTTCATTTGTCTAACAATGCTTGAACGATTGTGAATATTATGATAATGTGAAATAATAAATGCATGGTAATTTGTTTACAGACGAAAATCATTATGCTTTGTGCACAAAATAGAAAGGTCACATACTATATTCAATTGAACAACCTTTAGCTTTTCTTTTGGTACGCACTGGCTGTTGCAGTGTTGCAGTAACCCTCCCAAGTGTCACATGATTTATTTCCATCCATTGTTGCATTCATTTTCACTGATGTCTTGTATTGATGATGGGAGAGTCCGACCACTGCTGTGTCCAGCACATCCCAAAGATTTTCAATAGGATTAAGGCCTGGACTCTGTGGTGGCCAATCCATGTCTGAAAATGATGCCTCGTGCTCCCTGAACCGCTCAACCACTCTTTCACAATCTGAGCCTGATGAATCCTGCATTGTCATGCTGGAATATGGACGTACCATCAGGGAAGAATGCCTGTCAATCCCAGTCCCTTGAGTTCCCTGCATTGTGAGTGTGGAAATTCTTTTAAACATAGTCCTGAGGTCTACTGTTTTTTTTCTTGTATTTCATTTCACCAAACGTTTAAGTGATTGCCAATTATTTCAAATATTTTCTGACAACATTTCTTCCTTGAACACAATGGTTCAGTTTTACATCATGCGTTGCACAGTTCTTATCCCAGTTTAAGTGGGTTCTGCATCTGCATCAGATGATTTTTTCTGCTTGATGCGATAATTTGACCCTTTTTAAACAAACTAATATTGTTTCTACTACACAACCATGGGATGATAAACTACTCATTGCATGATTAAATAATTTGTTACAAATATCCAACTAGCCGCTCCTGCCTATGTTAAACTTTTTGTTTTTGGGCAGGCAGTGTATTACCATGTCTGACACCTCTGTCTTGCCTCTGCAGGGTTGGTCCTTCAGAGACACAGACTTGTAACCACTTACTCAACTGAAATCAACCTTTACATGCTGTGCACACTACTTTGTTGAACAAAATTGTAAATTTTTGAGGTACAGTGTGTTCTTCCCTAATTTCTGTCATGGCCCAACTCGTGACAAATATACATAGAAATGCGAAATGGTGCAAACATGTATTATATCTAAAAACATAAGAAAAGAGTTTTAGGTGTCCAGCAGGCAGTAAGATGTACAGTAACAAAACCATTTCTAAAGAGTTTAGACTGTGAATTGACACACAGTCATTGTTATCTTCCCCAGAAGGCTTCAGTCAACACAGATAACATTGAAAGTGAGATGTGTCCGTTAAAAACAAGGGAAACATTTGAGCGGCATGGGGTCCCTTTAAGTGGGTAAAGTGCAGAAGTCAAGAATAGCAATGGTTAGCTCGTCAGGAATGCATAGAAAAAAACCAAACAGCTCTCACTGTTGTCCATCTGCAAGATTACAATTCAATTTGGTCCGAACAGATGAGAACAAAATATTATATTTTTGCTATTAATTCAAGCAGCATTGAATCTGCTTTTGAAACAGAACTTACATTTATTTTTAAGCTGCAAGTTAAACAAAACATTATGTGCTCCTGGTTTATCAAGATTTGTGAGAACAAATTGTTCTCACTGTTTATCTCTTTATTCATCCAATGATGCGCATAAAACCTAAAAAAAAATTAAAAAAATTAGATTCAAATCAACATGAAACTCTTCGCAACTAAAAACTACAATCGACCTGACCATCACAATCTGTACTTTGAACACGACGAATGATAAAGGAGACAGACATGAACAAATGAGTGAAGTGCTGACTTTCAAATCTGCCTGGCCGTATCACAAGACCTTCATGCTAAGGCCATCGCAGCCAAGGCATAATTAAAAGAGCAGAACATTATCCTCAGCGCTTAGCACAGCCTGGACCAAAAGTAAACCTGTAGTGGAAAAGGTTAAGAGGAGAGGACGCTTAGATCTGCCACTACACACACAAGCATGCAGACACACACTGGACAAGCTGTTCTCTCTCCTGACTCAGCGGTCCAAACACAGACAGACCTGTGTGTGCATGCACTCTCACACCCACATCTTTGCACCTTCCTGTTTCCAGCTGAGTACTTTTTTTTCTTCTCTCTTGTTGTGTCTCCCTACCTACACACACAGAACATCCACATCCAGTTCTTGCATTTAGCACAGGCAGAATCCATCTTTCCATTCTTTCAATAAAAGGGAAAACTGTGATCTTTTTTTTCTCCATTGTTGCCCAGGACCGCCCTCCTCCACAGACTCCGCTGTAAGAACTAATATAATCCCCCATCAGTAATACACAGGACTGGGAACATCTCGAACAATGTTTTCTCTGTATTTGCCATTAAGCAGAGGAAGAAAACATGTGTCTATGTATGAAAACATGCTAATCCTCCGCTTCAGTGTTAGACACAGACAAATCATTTTTGAAATGTAGATGAGTAAGAGGTAGGTGGCATGTAATAGAAAACAGAAACTTAATTCTACAGCATCTTAAATCAGTTTTTTATTCTTCTTACACATACACATATATATACTATATCTGAAGCATAAAATGAGTGGTTTGAATCCCAGTCGAGGCAAGCTTCACATGACAGAGAGAGACATATAATTGAAGCCATGCTGGCTCGAAGGTTGGTCAAATTGGGGAAAAAAATCTGCTTTATATTTTGTGGGACCAGGACATACTGTTAAGAACATTCATGGATTAAAGGTAAGTATATAGAAAAACATATTCTATAAACATAAAGACTGCCAAACTTCTGTCTGAGAATGAGGCGGAAATTGTACTGTGTCATGTAGTGTGAACATCAGCACACAGGTAAACTTAATCATTTTGTTATTTTTTGCCTGCGAATTGAATTTACAGACATTATGGTTTAACACCCCATGGTGGATGAGCCTGATACTTGGAACTGGAGCAATAAACTGTCACAAGATAAGACGCATAATTAATCAGGCTGCTGGATTGACTCTGCTGTGACTTTGGGGGTATTGCATATGTGTGTGCTCCATCTGCAGAGGCTGATGCTTCTTCATGCATGTTTGGATGCCAGCCTTCTACCATGTGTTGCATGAAACACCCCCCTCAGACGGAAAAAGGTGCCTTAAAACCTCTGTTCTTAGTGTTCCTCTGTAGGCTATTATAACAATTCAATTCAGCAGTGTACTGTATGACATTACCCCATTCAAAGTAAATAAGAAATGAGACCTTTGATCCTTGTAAAGCATATCTGTGAATCTGGGTCAGTCAGAGCTTTTATGAGATACAATATGGTCAGTAATGGTGTTACTATAAAAAAGAAATTGAGCTGTATCTCTAAACAGAAGACACCGCAGAGAAATTGAGTGTCATTGTTTTATCATCTGTGCTGACGGAAGCCACAGCAGACAAGTACACACAAAGTCCTACAACTCAAAATGCAAATTAAACCCTTTTCGGCTGAACTGGAACTCAAAGTTTTGCAAATATAACTCTGGCCTTCTGACTTTCTGACAAAAAAAATAAATCTAATACCAAACCAAACTCTTCTATTCAGTGAATTACACCCACTAACTGCTAGAGTGAATTATCAGTAAAACCTAAGCGGACCTATGATGGCCGGCCTTAAGTTTAGTTCTGTTACCATTTTCGGCAAAATAGTATTAAAAAATAAGGTAAAATTATTGAAGCCATGACCACACATCCTTAAAGAAGAAGACATTAAATTTCATGCCGCTCCATGTATTGAAGTGCCGTTGGGCAGGATTTGGTAGATGCTAGTAGTGTAATTGTTTGATTTCCTTTATCTTTTTCTGAGGAAGTTCAATACTACCAGTGATAGCCTTCCAGCTCAGCCCAAGAGTGCGCTGCTACTTCATCCCAGTGTGGTTTGGCAGCTGCTATGCACAGGACAGTGAGGCACTGCAGCAGGTGGTCAAAGCTGCTGGAAGGAAGCTTGGTGCAGCAGCTTCCTGTCCATCGAAGAGCTGTGCATCATTTGCTGCACGAGCTTGGCCTCTCAGATCATAAGGAATCCCGCCCACCCTCTTCTGGATGGCTTGGCACTGCCTTCTGGGAGAAGGTTGGGGCCACAACAGGGCCAGAATAGAACCCACTGAGGTCCAGTTCTTTCCCTGTGGCTGCCGGAATTGTAAACAGCCGGTTGGACACGTGAGCTGTTGTGTAACCCGCACAGACTTTTATGCTGCTATTTATATGCCATACTTGTTGTGTCTAATCTATTGTCTTATCAGTGTTATTTTATTTATTTTATTCCTTTTTATTTATTTCTACATTTTTAAAATCCTTTTTTGCTGTCCATGTTCTCGACTCTGGTCCTCCTTAATTTACATTCAATGCCAATAAAGAACCTTAATATATTTGACCTTGAACCTTATAGCCAAAAGAAAAAGCTGCATATTCACAGTATAGTTAAAATGTATCATTGTATCATGTTGTTGGAAACTGCAGAATAAAAATAATTAGAAAAATAAAAAAAAATAAAAAAAATAAAGAAAATGTATCATACCATAACCGCACAGTGCTGATCTTGATAAAGAAATAGTTTTTTAAAAAAGGGTTTAAAAATTCTTCAGTGACTACTTGAAATTGTTATTGAAAAGAGAGCTCGGGAGAACAGTGAGGGAAGTTGTTTCAACTTGAAGTGTGATGTTTCTTACATTACTGCCTTTTATATTGAACTGTTGTAATGATACATTTCAGTCCTTGCAGTTAAAAGCAAGTTATGGACAACATGATCTATCAGCTGAGTGCCAGCTCTCTGAAAATCCATCACAAATACAACATGAAGTACATTTTTAAATTTATTTTTGTAGCTTTAATCTGTTGTTTTAAGTTTTGTTTTGTTTTTTATATATATATTTTCATCGAAGTGCTCCTCTTGGGGACCCACCACACTGGGGTGTCTAGAAAATACTCTGTTTGCAGGGTTGTTGTCAGGGTGGCTGGGGGTTACTGCAGTGGCGGGGACCCGTCTGTTCAGTTCAGCGTGGTTTCTGTAGTAATGCCTGCTGTGGATGGATGATCAAAATATAATTTCCACACTGCTGCGTCCAGCTATAAATAAATTTGAATTTGAACTTTAGAGGAGTGGCTTAGAGTGGAAAACATGTGCCATGAATCCTGTTTCACAAGTTTTATACTTACTGCAGTAAATCAGCATTGTCAGAAAATCAATTATTGAAGCCTCCGAAGAAAAGACAGCATGTTTTTCTAAACGTGTCCAGCTTTTCTGTGCAAAGGGAGGATAAGAATGAGATCAGAGATTGCACTTAGTCCATCTTATACACTGGCTGACTGGGAATGCATTGATATTGTTATCTCAAAACGGATTTTATCTTAAGCTAGGTTATGTTGGTTCAAATCTCCTGACAAATCAGAGGAATGGGCTCAGAGAAGGGGACCAACTACATTTGGTCCCAATGTTCCTTCAATTACATGCCGTAACCATTAGGCACATTCTGTTACCTAAACAGAGAGGAAAGGCATTGTATAACAAGTGACACATGGCACATCTGTAAGAACAAAAACAAGCTTTGTTTTGAAGAAAAGGATTATAGGGGGATATTTTGACTTGTTCCCATTAAAACAGGCAAACTGTCTTGTATATTTATAATATATGAACATGAATTTGATATAGTTTAGTCTGTATTTGTCAAGACTGAGATTGCTTAGACTATTCGCTTGTTTTAGTCTTTGCGCTTTCCGATGTAAACTCCAATAACTGTATCAGATTAGATGTCCAAGTCAAATGTACATTGTCCACAAAGTCAAGTGTAGGATACATGGCAGAAAGAGAGAGTTGGCCACAATCTTCTTTTGCAGTTTTGTACATTTTTATTATTTATAACACAGAATAGCTGACACAAATAGGACAGTTACAGTTGTACTTGCTTTACTGTCTTTTTAAAAATTATTTTATGAAACTGCGCATGCTGTATTTATTTGATATTCTGTAAACTTGACTCATTGTGTTTAACATATGTTTTATTGTGTTGCCTGAGAATTGATTCTCTATCCATTTTCCTCATTTAAAAAACGTAATGAATAAATACAAGGAATACCTCTTCAAGTTTTTTTGTTATCCTTTTCTTTGACTCTTATAATCTAAATTAGGATAATATTTCCTTTTGAGATTATCTCTTTTATTTTAGAAAACTGCATTTCATACTGGCTTGACATGCACTATTTATAAAACCCAGATACAAAATGGTGTAATATGTTTTAGTATCCTGATAATTTATCCAATTTGGATTGACTTCAAGCTGTAAATTATTATTCTTCAGCCCATGACTAGGAGAAGACTCAGGCCTGCAACATTCATATTGAGAGGCAACTTGTATTTAAAATGCCTCTTAGCTGACTGTGACTTTAAAGCTACGAGGCATTTTCAAACAGTCCAAAAGCTTGAGGCTGTTTGCACAAAATGTTTTTCAAAATCACATGTTTGGTTGTTTTACAGACATGCCTATTAACTGCATCACCAACCCAGTAGTCAATAATTTGTTCATACTCAGAAGCAAAATCAAGCTTACCACTATTTTAATTTCATTTGAACACAAATTACAGTAATGGCTCACGATGCATACCAAAACACTAGGCAATGTTTTGACTTTAGAAAAACAAGGCCTGAAACCAGCTGGCTACAGCAAAATAACAAATTTATGAATAATAAACATCTCCCTACTCAACATCTTTATAGGTGGAAAAGTAAGTTTGCAGGTTTTTGAGGATATGTGATTTTGTGCACCACCCACCTAAACATTGTTGCAGAGCAAGCACACCACCAGCTGGCAAAAGCACTGTCTGACAGCAAGATGATCCCCTTCCCAATGGATGCCCAAATCACTGAGGCTGCAGCAGCAACAAGGTATAAAAGATGTGGTGCTTTTACCCAATGCCAGGCTTTCCCAGAGGAACGGTGTCATTTGGGCTACAAAGGTTTTCTGCGCATCATAAGGCAGCTGATTTTAAAGTTCCAGCTGATCTGCATGCATGTAGATGTAAACCTGAGAAGCATATCCATATGCACACATTTACCTGTGGATTAGGTGGTTGGCAAGTAGCAGCACTTGGAGATCATCATCAAATCCCAAGTTGAAAAAATTCTAATCCACAGGATCACAGCCTGTAACAGTCTATCAAGCACATGAAAGCAATGTTGTTACCAGCTTACTGAGCTGCTGACGTCGGCTCTGTACTCCAGCTCACACACAGGGACACGTGCCTGGTCCACACTGAGAAATACACTTTGAAATACACTTAGATACACCTAGTCACACTCAGTGTTACATATGAACTTGAAAACAGACTCTCTGACATGCAGGATCAGCATAATAATAAAGCTGCTTCATAAATGTATCTGTAATGGTTTAAGCATTAAGATTTATAAAATAATATAGATACATAGAGACTAGTTGCATAAAAAACATTTTAAAAATAGATATTGTAGGATTAAGCCTATTCTATGACACACATCTCTCTTTTTCTGTAACCAATTGTGTAAAATGAAAATCTTTCCATCTTCCAATTCTTGTCAAAACCTTTTGATTAATGTAGGACAAAAAGTGTATAAAAGAATGAATTAATTAACTTTAATAAATGAACTCATTTACCAGTCAGGACTCATTGTTTTTTTGTTTTTTTCCCATTGAATTGTCTATCATGGCTTTAGATCAACTTGATCAAATTCTGTTTGACAGACAACCATTTATGTCTACCTTCAAACATACTGTATGCTGTAAAAACTGTAAACAATGTGAAACTAAACAAGACAAAACATTTTTCTCATACACAGTTCTGTGTATGTAATGTTTCAATAAAAGTACTTTATTTTCCAAGGCTAACTATTATTGCTAATGTTTCCTTACCAGTCCGGCTGGATTGTTACCAGAGGCCATACTACATGGGCCTACTGTAGCTGGATTTTCTCTTATCAAGGTGATTGGGGGTTAACCAAAGCATTTGAAGTGTATTTTTGGCTTTGTTCTTGACTTGTTCCCAGGACCATTTACATCTAGTTCCATTAGGGTTGTACATGACAAATGAGTTGTTGTTCAGCATAATAATGCTCACAAATGGCAGAAAAGCAGAACCATACATTTATAAAACACACAACAACTTGTACTGTCACAGAATTAATATTCCAATACAAATGCGTTCACACTATTGCTGGGCCTCATTGGAAACTAGAAGCATTGAGATATGGGAAAACCCCTAGTTTGAAGTACCCAGTTGATCACAAGCTTCTTACTGCTTATCCTGATGCCAGATAACAGAGATATCTATGGTTTGTTATTCATGCTTAGTCTTTCAGGCCTTTGGTTTCTTCTTACTGCCATATACTGTAGATGGAGTCATATTAATGTTCTCATGGAAAACTGGACTACACACTTGCCATTGTTGGAAAAGCCATAAACTGACATTAAGCAAAAGTTTACAGATAAACTTCAGATTACATAATAAATCAGTGTCAATAAGTTTTGAATTCGAGGCTGATGATTTGTAGCTTTTAGTTTTTCTTTTTAGTGTAGTTTAAGTCTAGTGGTAGTAGTAGTAGTAGTAGTAGTAGTAGTAGTTTCTGTTTTGTTGCTTGTCTTGTCTTTTTCTGGCCCTTCAAATATAAACAACATATATTTATTATCCATGTGCTGAAACCATCATAACACTGATGTGGTTTTAGATCACCAGACATGTCCAGCAAAAGTGTGTAATAACTTGTTTCATTCATTGAGGCTGTTATTATATTGCTTGTCTAAATGCAGGTGGAGATGTAAATGGGAATGAAACTTCATTGCTGTTTACAAAGATCATCTAGGGACAATAAAGTAAAAGTTTCCAGAGCTCACGTATTGTCATACACATCAGACACTAATTTGGTGGGATGGTTTGCTTTGCACATTACCTGGAACTGATTTACTTTCAGGCAACAACTTCAATTAACCTATAAGCAGTTCTGCTTTCAAGTCATCAAACAAACTTGTACAATAGTCAGATTTTAATTTGTGCAGAGTACATTATGTGCTCACATTATTTCAAGTTTTTCTTTTCAGTGAAATCATACTGTTTTTTTTATACATCCCTGGGTCAATGGCCACGGGTGTGGTGGCTTATTTACTTGTTGAGTTAATTAAGACGACTTATTCTCAATGTCTCTTGTGTACAGAGGGAAGAAAAGGAAACTAATGCTGATCCTCTTTACAGATAATCACACATAATACTGCCACCTGTAGCATCTGTACTATCAGGGGATATCTGATGACTGGAAAATGTACATTTGAGGTGTTTTTTTTGTTGTTTTTTTTGTTTTTTACTTCACTTTACCAGCATCATAGCAAGCAGGTTGGTGATCTTTCTGTTCTTTAGAGCCTACCAAATGTGCTTTGCTAAGCAGTGGTATTAATAAAATTGATAAACTTAATTGTGCATTTTTTTATTCATGTATTTGTTTATGTTTATTACTGAATTTGCACAATATTTCTGGATCTAACCAGAAGGGACAGAAAAAGGATAGAAAGAGTACAGGGAAGAAAAGGAGAATAGACACAAGAAAGAGGAGATAAAGATGCATCAGATAGAGAATAATGGCTCTTCAATCCAACCAGGTATCAGACAACATGCTACATTGGTACAGAAATATACTAAAGAAAATCTTACTGCTTTTGCAGGAAGACAAAGCTGACAATCATCAGAAGTCCCAATAAGAGAAATAAAACATGTATCACAACCAAATTACCCAAAACACATACGCAGAACTAACTGAAAGTATTTTAGTAGTAGTATACAAAACACACAGGTCAACTCAGTCACTGTGTCTGAACCATAGAAGCAAGGAGTTCCCCACACCTCCATCCTGGGTCCACTGCTGTTTAACATCTACATGCTTTCACTCAAATGAAGAAAAACAGAAAAATGTGCTCCCACACCTATGCTGATGAGACACAGTTCTACATAACCATCTCACCAGGAGACTGTAGTCCGATCCAATCACTGGTCAGATGCATACAGGCTGGATGTGTCAGAACTTTCTTCACTTTAATGAAGACAAAACTGAAATAATAGTTTTTGGAGCCAAAGAAGCCCCATAGGAATTGCAAAACTATTTGAGTGGGGGTTGCCAGATACAAGAATTACCTTTTGGTATTTTTTTTTTCACCAAATAATGAAAACCGTTGTGACTTTGACTAATCGGTTGTACTGCCGCTCTTGATGTGCAGTATTTCTGCCACTCCGGTAGAAGGCGCTAGTGAGTCACAGACGTACTGGAGCTGCCTAAGTGTTGTGTTAAAGATAGAAGAAGAC
>JAVQJG010199833.1:0-13654 GCA_036024015.1 Craterocephalus amniculus | reverse complement strand
CTTTGTCATCTCATACTTTGGCTCCTCTCGTGCTCCCTCGGTTTATATTTCTTTGCTTTCTAGAGATTACGGAACATATACTATAGGCTTACACATAAACACATGTCACTGCGTACAGTGTAAACACTCCTGCTTGCCAATGCAAGCAGAGAAAAGAAATGTTTTGTGTTTATCCAGTATCCCATTCATCTGTTTGAATGCTACATCTAGCCATTTTGCAAACATGCTGCTATGAAATGCAGTGGATAATTAGATGTGCTGCCACAAAATGCCATATAGTCATAGGAAGTCCTTTGATGTCTTAGGGCTCCCTGAATGTGTCTGTGTATTATGTGCTAAATCCATTCTTATTAAGAGATGAGATATTTACCTTAAAGTACATGTATGTAAACTTTGGTGTTGGTATGCAAGAATAAGCCTTGAAAAAAGTATAGGCTTTTACCCAATGTACATGAACAGGTGAAGAATGCATCCCTGCTTATAACAAAAACCAGGTCATTTAATGTACAATAACGCTCCCTCACTCTCACGCAATTTTAGAAAAAAGAAACAATAAATACACAAAGGTTGATATCAGAAGCAACAAGAATGGAAGTCTTGTTTTATTACGCTATCATCCTAATTTCCATACGATATTCTTCCTCTGGTTTGAAATTTCACAGTTGAACTGAAGATGGGTTACAGAATGTCAAAGGTGGTTTTCAAAGGTTAATGAAAATGCGTGTCTACTAAGAACGAAAGGTTTCATTATTTCCAAATAGCCTGAAAGGTCAGACTGCTTTTTCAGTTATAATGTATTAAAAAGATTACATTTACCGCATGTCTTTCTTTTCTTTCTTCTGTTCTCTCCAAACTTTTTTTCTACATAGAAACACGATGCCCAGTTTACAGGAATTCAGCTGGTCGGCATGCTCCGTGGCATTGCCTCGGGTATGAAGTATCTGTCAGATATGGGTTACGTTCACCGAGACCTGGCTGCTCGAAACATCCTGGTCAACAGCAATCTGGTGTGCAAAGTATCAGATTTTGGCCTGTCCAGAGTACTGGAAGACGACCCGGAGGCTGCTTATACCACCAGGGTAAGCTGGTGTGAAAACACAAGTCATAAACATAAAATGGCAACCTGAATGAGTGCATTGAGCAAACCCCTGGAGGACATTGTCCTTCTTTTGTGTGTTGGAAATTGCACCAAGTGGATGAACGCAGCAATCTACATGACTTCTATACAAAAACTAACCTCTGCTTTACTTTTCTATCTCTCCCACATTGTACACTGCAGCAATCTCAGAAAACACACACATACTGCATACCGCTTCCAATTGCCTACCTTGTCTAGGGAGAAGAATACATAAATAAAAACTGAGTTATGATAAGGTAGATAGAAATCCATACACTCCAACCCAGAGGTCATGAAGAGGACCCCTCCAGCAGCCCTTTCTTTATTTTCTTATGCATTACTGCACTGTGGGAAACCTCCCAGTGTTTTTAACTTAGCTGAAAAATTTCTTGTGTGAAAAGGTTAAGAAAATTCAACTTTTGAGAAGAAGATATGAGCATTTTGAAACATTTTTGAGCATTTGGAAGAGTTAGGGACTTTTCAGAGGAAATATAAATTTCACTTAATTAGCATTTTAGCACGTTTGTTCTATGTGTACTTGTGCAGTCAATGCCCATGCCATGAAGTGAAACATAACAGGAGCCGTGCCGTATTCCAGACAGTCATCTGTCTTTTTTTAATATGCATTTGTGTGTGTGGTATGCATGCAGCCCCTTCAAACAGAGTATAATTTGCTGGCTGAAAATTGCTTGCCAAATAAACAGTCTGTGTGGCATTTGCCTTTCTCCCAGAAATACATAAAATGAACTAGTAAGAGAGAATAATAAACTACAGTGTTCCAGTTACTGACAACTCCTCACACATGCTATCTCAGTCACATCCAGCCCTCACAGGGACTTTTTCACTTCTTTATTTCCCTGCTATTAGTAAGTTGTGCATGTGAATTTATTTCAGTGTGTGTCTGAAGTTGTGAGAGCTCATTTCTCCCCCTGTTGACTTTATTCTCTGAGTGCAATGGATACATTTTGCATAAGTGAGATAATCACGTTTCATATTGTGTTAATTTTACCTTTTCTCTCTCTCTTTCATATTCCTCAATGCTTCCATGTCATGCATCATGCATTTAAGGTTGTTGTGTCTAACTGAGCAGCCCAACCCAAAGCTAAATGACCCGGCCAGAAATTTTCTTAACTTTTACTACTGTCAACCTTATTCCATCATTCCTATTTTACATATTTGGCAAATTTGCACACTCCACAGTAAAAAGTTACAAAAAAATAGAATGTGTTAATTTTTATTTGTTTAGCTAAACTGATAAATATCAGGGTGACTGACAGGCAGAATGCCATGATGAAACTTTTTTTTTTATTATTTCTTTTTTTCAGGGAGGAAAGATCCCTATCCGGTGGACCGCCCCAGAGGCTATCGCATACAGGAAGTTTACATCAGCCAGTGATGCCTGGAGTTATGGCATCGTACTCTGGGAGGTGATGTCATACGGGGAACGGCCATACTGGGAGATGTCCAATCAGGATGTAAGTGCTGCCAATTGGTCATTTCCTTTTAATAGGGAAGCCTAGTACAATATCCTTTTAGTAAAGGGGAGGCAGTGCACACATCACCCATGCAGCGCTGGCAACTTTGCACAAGTTTCATTGGTGGGATGTGAATCAGCGACTTTTTGGTTAATATTCGGATGATATTTCCACATTTGTGGAGCTGCATTTTAAACAGATGTAGCACAATGAAATGCTAAAAATGCTCATGTCATGGTTCCATTTTCCCTGGGAATCCATAAGCTAGATAAAAAACGGTTTTATTTTCTATTGGAACAGAAAGTTCTTAAAATGCAACATTTTAACTCACAAGGATTATCCTTAAACACATGCTGTAAGAAAACTACAAGCTCTCTGATTCTAATATACTGTAAAATTGTCTGTTCTTGCATAAAGGTAATAAAAGCTGTAGATGAGGGTTACCGCCTGCCTCCACCCATGGACTGTCCTGCCACACTCTACCAGCTGATGTTGGACTGTTGGCAGAAAGAGCGAAACAATCGTCCCAAGTTTGAACAGATTGTCAGCATCCTGGATAAACTCATCCGCAATCCCGGCAGCCTCAAAATCACAGCCAACACCACATCCAGGTATCAAGACAGGAGTGCATCTTTTATTATTGTTTGTGGAGTTTCATGTGTGTTTACCTACAAAATAACAAAAAGGACATAACATAAAGGCTTATCTGTTGGTCTAGAAAGAACAGAGTGATCTATCGCCAAGGAATGTGAAAATTTTTTTTCTTTTCCATGTTTTTTCCTCTTTTGTTTCTGTCTGGCTTCGGATGGATATTTGGGCCAACCGTTTTAAAGGTAGCCTCCCCCGTATCCTAAATGCACAGCAGCTTCGCTTATTTCTAGTCATCGAAACTTCTGCTCTGTGATCTCAAAGCACTGAGGTGTTAACAGCATTTTCTATGAATGAAGGTCAAAGATGTTGTGATATGATACAGATGGTGGAGGGTGAGAGTCATGTTTCTTGCACCATTAGGTTTATGTCTGTTTCAGTTTGAGACAGCATAACGCAGAACCTTATCATAAACACTTGCCCCACTCTGGAAATTACTCTTACTCATAATCCATATATGGTATTTCCTTAAAACATTCAAAATAAGTCTTTTTAAAAATCTTTCACATTAAAGTAAAGTTTAAAAGCATACTGCTGACATTTTCTCTCCCTTGTCATCACATCTCTCCCCCTCTACTTTCCCTTGTGTTTGTCTCCTTTGTTGGGACCAGCGTTCTCTCAGGGGGCTGTGGGGAAGCAGGGCAGCCCATGTACACTTGTCAGTTCTGGGCAGGGAGGGAAACGGGCGTTGAGTCTGCAGCAGACGGCAATGGTATTATGGAGATGTCAGAGCTCATAACATTGACTAATGATTTCTTAAGAAAGTGAAAATAGGTCCCTTAGAGTTTGCATGTAATTTTCTTGATTGGCTTTTAACACTGGGTGAGCACAGCCTGGCCGACAGAGGCCTGTGTGGTGATTTATTAGAACTCCGTGTGGGGATGTGTGTGTGTGTGTGTGTGAGTGTGTAGTGGCAGCGGCAGTTGCACAGCGGGAGCAGCTGCGCTCGGCTCAACACACCTCGTTTGTCTTAGGGCTGTCCTGGCAGGCTAATGCACTACCACCCCCTCCTCCACAAAGCCTGGGACCAGACCAGAGCATCTGGAGACTTTGGAGGTGGGACCTGGTCGGTTTACTGTCCCTGCATGTGGATGGAGCGAGACTGGGGTCAGTGGGTCAAGGTTGGCTGTCAGAGACTAATTGTGGGCCAACAGGAGTCCAATCAGGGTTGAGGGTCAATGTCCGAATTGGTTTTCAAGGTGTCTAAAACATGAAACTGCAAATGTGGCCATAGGCAAAGGTGTTGGAATAAAAAAAATGATCCCAAATCCAAGCCACTCATATGGCAGTTTAGCAGCGGCCATATGTTGATGATATGACATTGTAGTGCTGGTAAATATAAATAAAGATCTAAATGTTAATGTTTTCAAAATCTTCCAAATAAGAAGAAGGTAATAGCTTTGTTTACTTTTAAAGTAATACTACTTAACACAGGGCTGACACACCATTACACAACACTCTTTGTTTCCTAGTTTTGGAGCATCACATGCAGAGCAACTAGATCACAGCACACCATCTGTTTTGGACTCTCGCCCTGGCTGATTGAGCAAATAAATCCAGAAGGGCACTATCAGATGGAGCAAGGAAAAGAAATGTTTAAAAATGGCAAAAGAACAGATGTTTAGGCAAATATATAAGGGCATACATTCTGGCAGTTAAGGAGAGACAGCAAATGAACAGAAAGTTGGAGGCTAGACAGATATAGTATAATTGGAGTTCAATGTACTGTAGATAGACAAAACAATGTTTTGACGTTTCCTGATCAGAGTAAAACAGATGTTGGTAAAAGTTGTTCAATTAATATTCTTTGCCTTTGACTTGGAATTTTTGCTTTTAAAAAAATTTGCCCAAAAAAAAATCATTAAAATTCAGCAAAAACAACTACTTGAAGAACCATGTTGAGGATGCTGACTAGACTTAAATTACAAGTCAGATAAGCCTTCCTCACTCTGCCTGCGCAATAATGCCCAACAACACATCATACCCATCTCCTCCAGCGTAAGCAGCAGATTACAAATGGCCACATGTCAAAACTGAAAGGGCCAATATTGGCCCCATATATCTGTCTGACCTCAACAAGATACACCTTGGCAATTGTCCCAGTAAGGCAGTGAGAGTTCATTTCTTCCCTAACGTCCTGCCCACATGTGCTTTATCTGTTCAAGTTTTCCACTCATCCTCTACCTCAGTAACCTCTATGAACAAGGGACTACAAAGCCCTGGTTTGGATGTCAAAGGTAGAGCAAAAGAGAGAAGAAGAAACGAGTTATACTGTACTTTATTCTCTCTGCAGTGTATTTATTCTCCCTTAGTTCAAATGTTGTATTTTCTGAATTTCTATATGTTGTTGAACCCACCAGAGGTTTGATATGTATCCTCTAGCATTAGACAGATGTTTTCTTCTTCTCTTTTCCCTTCATCACATTACTGAGCTGCTATGAGATGTTGCCCAAAGTGTAACTACAAAGGAAACAAAGAGGGTGATAAGGGAGGCAAAACAAGGTCATTGGCAGTTTACATCACAGCAGAGGCAGCACTGTGTAAATCAGTAGAAGTAGTTGAATTATACAGATGAGACACAAAGACAAAAAATATATATAAATAATCCTGAAAAAAACAAAACCAATTGTGACCCTGAAAAAAACAAAACTTTATTTTTATATTTATGACTTGGTCCTAACTTGTTTTGTTAGCAGGCAAAAGTCAATAGAAATCTTCTCAGGAAGATTCACATTCTTTCTTTTTCTCCACTCATGCAAACCACTCCTTCCATCTACCCCCAAATTCCCTCTCTCTCAGACAAACCAGTCTTTCCAGGGGGTCCTTGGGGGCGCTCAGCATTTTGACAGGCCTCTGATCTGGCAGGAAAAGACTCAATCATTGTAACAACACCCACTCCACCACCTCAAGTACATCTTTTTTTTCCCTCTTCTCCTCTTACTTTTCTTCTCCCATCTCTGTTTGAGATCTCACATCTCTTTTCTTCTCTTAGTAGACTATTCTGTTTTTTCTCTGTATGGTACTTTTGACAGTGTTGCGTAATAGCAACATAGTGAGTTTCTATTGCATATTATTATTATTATTATTATTATTATTATTATTATTTTCCCACATGCATCCTGTCAAATCATCTAAACCTCAATCCATTCAATCAATACAGTTCAAAAGTTTTTTACCACCTTGATTTTAACTTTCTTTGGACATGCACACACACATTCATGGCAGCTTGAAACCTCCCTACGGATCCAAGTCAGCCAAGCAGAGGTGGACTTCCTGGTATTCTAATGAGTTTGTTTACATTGCCATGAATAGCATTCCCCAGGGGAGAGCTGCCTTTTCTTTGTGTTCTGTCCTTTCCTGCCTCATTTTATTCCCTTGTGAGTTTGTCTCAGCACAGGTGCCTTATTCTTTTATGCAAGACAGGTGCAACATGTCTTTATTAAAAAGATAAAATACAAAGAAGTTTGAAGGCTTTGAAACCTAATTTTAAATGCCACTTAGAAATTTTTAGGTAAACAAACATTTTTTTAAACTGTCACATGAATCATTTTGTCAATACAGTATTTCTCCTAGTTTGACCCAACTTAGTTTGATCCGGTCTCCCAATGGCTGTACATCTGTACAGATATTAAAATGTTGTCATGTTTAGTAAATATAGGTTTGTTCCTGAAATATTTACCTTTCTTTTCACCTTTAATATCGCTTTCTTGTTGTCCGCTCAGTGTTCTCTTTGTCCTTCTTTTATTCCACCTTGGGTAAACATCAATCAGAGGTAGTGCCTGCAGCCTTTCCTCCGCTCTCTGCTGTTGACTGAGCAATCTAAAGCCCAACATAGTGCATTTAATTTGATTTGATCCAATTCAAACCATCCAGTGTAATAAAATCTAATGTTGTGTTCTGCCAAAATGGCACATGTACTGCAGGAAAAGGTAATGAGGTTAGACAGAAACTGATGCGGCTTTTGTTAGGAATCTTGTTCCTGGATGTATAGAACGGAAATGTTTTGAATCCTGACATATATGTCATAAAAATGTAAAGCCAAAGGTAAGCGGTGAAGTTTGTTCGGAAGTAGAAAGTTCAGTAAGTCAGAATATTCAACACCAGGGCTGTATTTTAGTGGGAAGTGAACGGAAGAATAAAATCAATAAAGATAGAAAAAGCTTTGCTCACTTTCCATTAACATTTGCCATTATCGGTGGACAAATAGATTAAGAACTCCCTCATGCATTTTAAAATTAAATACTAGTTGCTTAAACACTGAAGGATGGGCGGTGTGACAGCACAGACTGGCCCATCTGTCTGGGAAAATGCAAAGCCTGCTAACCATTTTTGCATGAATGCACGGACACATGACATGCTCTTGACTCAGCAACAGACAAACAAGCACATGAGAGTTCTTTACAGCCATGGCTTTCTGCCAGAAAACCTTCTTTCTGGCAGAAAGCCATGGCTGTTCACTATGTCGGTAACATTATGCAAATGTTTATTTGACCTAAACTGCCATATTTCCCAAATCTGATCAAGCAGTTTTTCTTGCTACAACCTATCTGAGTTCCCTTTGTCTTATAGTAATCTTAAAACAAGATGTAAAAGGATTCAACTAATCTGAAAGATTTTTTTTTCTTTTCTTCACATATCTGTTAACCCAAAACTACCCAGTCACTGCACGGACTTTGTTACATAATCATATATTACCAGTACTGACTTCCTGAAAGTCTCAAAAAGCAGCATATGAGTGATTTGTCATGTTGGACATCTTGTAATGGATTTATGTTTTTCACATCTTTACACACCAGGTGCTTTGAAGGTGCTGTGCAGCCTGATATCATAATGTAGTTAATGTAGTAAATACGTGATCAATTTGGAGACATTTGTGTGTGCGTGTGTGTTATTTTACTCTGTGTAGCATGACAGTATCGTTATCCTTAACCCTAACCACTTGGAATGTGATAATTGGCATAAAATGATACACAAAAACATACATAACAACAACAAAAAGTATTCCTAAAGTGCCACGCAATTTACTTTAAGCGTATTGCAGTAAAATCCCTTGTCATAAAGACCTGTTGTGCTCGAAACAGTAAGAAAGGTTTTTGGCAGAAAGCCTTGAAGGTAAACGTCCCCCAGCAGTGCATAGTTTATGCTTTTCCTCACATAACAGCATGTCATAAGCCCTTCCTCTAGTGTCCACGTTTCAGGGTTGACCCTCTTTCACGGAAATATATTTTAATCACTCCCTCTACTCATCTGTGTTTGCACGGTGTGTGCTTCAGGAGACAGGCCTGGAGCCTAGACACCATTATAAACTGTCTACACTCAATATTCGCATAGTTGTAGAAATAGCTCCCTTCCACAGGTGGTGGCTGACTGCTGGGCAGGCAGCACCTGTCAGACACTATATTAAATTGTCAGCTGATGATCGAGGTGATGCTTATACACCTGTTTTCCTGAAACTATGCTGTGAATGCTCATGTTATCTAATATATGAAAATGTTACAGGTCATTCATCACTTCTACATTTATTTCCCTTTTGACTGTTTGTTTTCGTTACCCCTCTCCTCCCAGGCCAGCCAATTTGTTGTTGGACAGGAGCAGTGCAGAGGTTCCCTCCATGGGGAACATGGGCGACTGGATGGATGCAATGAGGACCTTGCCTTGCAAGGAGGCCTTCTCTGGGGTCAGCTACAGCTCCTGTGATACCTTGGCCAAGACCTCCACAGAGTAAGACAGCAACACACACACACACACTGATAGATATAAGGCCTCTGCCTATTCAAGCCAGCAGTGTTTACTGAGCTTGAAGTAAAGTCCAAGAATTTGAAAAGAAGCTCAGGAAAATAGGCACTGTTGTCTGCGGTAACAAGAAAACAAAAACCTATAGAGCTGCATTTAAAATGTTCAGATGAGACTCATAGTAACTCATAAAGACAGTCCTTTAGCCATGCTTACAGTGTTGCAAGTATGACCAGAGGGAAAAAATGAGAGCATTGAAAGAATGAGGGAAAATAAGGCAATATGATAGTGAGAGTATAAGACTGAATACAAGAGTTCTAGAGAATGAGATAAAATTTGTGACAGAACAAAAGGGTAAAGAGAGACTTTTCAAAAAAGGAAAGGTATGAATGTTGAGTAGAGGTGAAAATAAGTCGGTATAGTCGATACTGTGCACCACTAAAAGATTCAGCGGTGGTACATAGTACCAGGATGATTGGAGAGTGGCTGCTTGTTATACAGCACTCATTCTGAACCAGGCAAAACTACAACCTGGACTAGAAAAAAGATCCGCTAGCAGTATGCAGTCTTATACTTTGTTCATAACTTACCCCAAATTGTTTCTGAACTGTCAGTGCTGTGTTCTTTAGCCCGGGCTGGCAGAGTTGTGTTTTGTGTTATTCTTTTTCAATTGTAATGACACAGAACATCTCAGAAAATAAACAATTTCTGCGCATGCAGGTTTCTATGGGGATTGGTACACATGATTTAATTTAACAGGACGTTTCCTGCAAAATATACTGTCAAGTCTTTTTAATTCCTGCCTATTCAATAGCCCTGCAGGTAGCCTACAAAAAAATATTAACATGTTTTATTTGTTTGGGTTTTGAGTTTTATTGAGAGAGAGACAGTTTGGCCATAGTACCAGCAAAATATGAAACAATTTTCACCTCTGCTTTCAAGTCAGTGTGCCAAGGAATTGCACTTTTTATGCTGTGAAGAATTGAAATGCAAAACAAAGACCCAGAATATATTGCTAGAAGGTTTTGAAGCTTAATGAAGACAAACCAAAGTACATGACTACAAAAGGGCAGATACAGGTTCAAAAAATCTAGATCCTAAAAGTGGCCACATATTTTGGACTATACTGGAAGATTCAGAGAAATTATGAAGTCCTAGCACAGTGATACCAATGGTCTTTGTACTTAAGCTCAACTTCTTGGACCATCCACTTTCAGCAGTGTTGTGTCTTGTTATCCGTCTTTTCTCCCCCCCTGTTTATTTTTTTTTACTTTTCTCCGTCTTTACTCCCACCCCTCCCACCCCCCTTTCTCGCTCTGTTGGCCTGCTGCTGCTTTAATTGATGTGGAATGTGACAGGGTAAATAATTGGACATTTCTAATCATTGTGATCAAAGCAGCCATTCACTGTGGTGATGGCAGTGATGGGGGAAATTGGGGAGTGGTGGTCAGAGCTACAAGCAGATGTAATTCAATAGCTTCACAAAACATGCAGTCATGAACAGTGTTGGGTTTAATTTGCGTGAAAGAAGCACTTTGTGAGGCACAACCATTTAAAGGGAGTTGCATTGTGAAGTTTATATCAGTAGTTGGCCAGCAGTGTTACAACGGGGAGCAGTTTCACTGAAACACCCCACATAGGCTGCTGCATAGTGCAAATTCTGTCATTCTTCCTCATGAAATGTTGTACCTTCTTTTTTTTCAGTCTACTGTCTTATGGTTGTTGTACTGTTTTTTCCCTTCTCAGATTGTTTTTCCTCCATTTTAATCAATGTATTCAATTTATCACTGGAAAGTTCTTTTTGGTCAACAGTTTACACAACACAAAGGCTTACACCACAGTGTTAGGTAAAGTCCACATGGAGTATTGATGAAATGCATCACAGAAAAACTGCAGCCAAATAACCTTGCACTTGAAAAATTCTGTCAGTCTACAAAGCCTTTTCTGTGGGTAGATGCTAAATTGGATCAGCGCAGTATTAATCCACTGAACGCTCCTTCTAAGACACCCAAGCTCAGCTACAAGGCTAACAGCCTATGTTCTGCTCACTATAGATTGCTCTATTGATTCGTTCAGTCTTAATCTAGTCCTTGATATTCAGCACAAGGCTTGGCAATGCTCTTAGCTCAGAAGAACAGTTATCATGCTCAGTTGGATTGTGCTGACTCATCTTATGGAGTAATTGATTAATCTTTTTTTCGAAGATGCAGTGGGATAGACTGACTGGGAAAAAGATGCACCATTGACACAACATTCTGCATCTGCACAAAGTTCATTTTAGATATTTGATTAAGGAGGTGATGAACCTGACCCTGCCTGTTTGACAAATTTAAATGATGTGAGTTTTTTAAACAATCAAACCATATACTAGCCAGTAAGTCTACAATTATGTTGATACAATATACTTACCTAATAGTTTAACCAAAATGCATCTTGGTGTTTAATGTAAACTAAAGGTAAATGCAGACTACTTGTAACAGGACTGGAGTTAGAACTAAAATGAGCGTTAAAATAGGATTCATAGAAATGTAACAATTATATTTGAAAGAATCAAGTAATACTGAAAAAAGACACCTGGAAAAAGCTATGAAATTTTGTTTTAGGTTAACCACGACAGGGAATCTGGCAGGATTTTCTGCACATAAAGCACACTTCAAAGCTCTGAGGGCCTTCCTCTCCTGACTAATTCCAATAAAACATCTAAGATATAACAATCATTGTATATTGTGTTAACGTTGCTGGGCCTGGCTGTGTCTCAGTAGAGTGGTTCTGACGGAGGTCCACGTCACACCAGCCACATGCCCAGAATGGGAGCCATCCATGGGGATCACCACCCTCTAACGCCAAGCCCCTCTCCACCTACTCAGGCTCTGGATGGTGGGTGGTGGACAGGCCCAGGCCCCACCTGAGGCCAATAAAACCTACCTCCAGAACTCAGCTTTTCCATTTAAAGGGATAGTTAATTTCCATTTTGTAATAACCTCAGTGTCTATGTTTCACCTCCCATCAAGTCTCCAATTGTGACCACAAGTAAAATGTTACGCCACACTTTCTACATGGACAATGGAGACGCTATTTTGCATTATCATTGTATTATAGCCAATAAAATCAACATCATATGTTGCCAAAGATGACGTAGCATAGCCTACAATTACTGGGGAATTAACAGTAATTTGGAAATCTATATATTGACTATCCCTTTGTATAGAGTGAAGCTGACTCAAAGGTTCTGCACTGTTAGATTCTTTTTAATGACTGCTTTTGCAACACAAATGCCTTGCTTGAATCTTAACTATAAAAATATGACTTTGTTACAACTTCACATTGGTTAATGGCCTAAAGTGTCTTTTGCAGAATTGCAGCAATTTTCCTTGCACTCTACTGCTTCTACTAATACAAAATATTTTGTTGTTGAAAATATGCTAAAACTTTACCTTTATTGCACCCCCTTTTTATATTGCCCTCTGTGTATTTTGAAGTTTAAAGCTGCTTCCAGTCTTTTTCAGAATTGACTCAATAATTAAAGCTGACTAACCACTTTGTGTCTTTCAGATGTACACAGCATAACACACTTAACAATTGCAATTGAAATAACTTAAATTGTTCCAGAAACAAGTGCTTTTTTTTCTCGCATGTACAGTAACAGATCTTCTAAAAGGAAATATTAACAAGCAACCTCTGGATCAGTGTTATGCCTTACACATGCCCCAGTGCTGCTCCTCTCCATTTACACAAATCCAATATTTCAGAGGAAATTCAGTTCAGTGCAGTTCAGGAAACAAGGTATTCTCTGACCTGTGCCCCTTGCATACCATTGTTTCCCTCACTGACAGGGTCATAATAGCAGCTGTCAGGGTAGCCTGCTGAGAAATGCAGTGTTTTGTGAATGACAGCTTCACAGGACAGTGAAGAGAGCAGCACTAGGAGCATACAATTAAATGTCACATGGGTGTCACATTCACCATTACTAACACTCACTTTGCATTTTTGTTGCTCACCATTTTTCCCTCTTATTGTGTCTCATTTTTGTCCCCCTCTCTTCCCCTCCCGACTCTCGTGTCTCTCTCTTCTCCACAAACCAGGGATCTGAAAAAGGTTGGAGTGACTGTTGTAGGACCGCAGAAGAAGATAGTGAGCAGCCTGAAAGCCCTCGATTCCCACACCAAGAACGGCCCGGTACCCGTTTAACAAAAATGAACCCAGCAACTGAAAACTATAAGAGACTATCCTGTTGGTGTGTGTTGACTCACTCTAACGCAGTGGCTGTATATCTAAACTGGAACTGGAGGAAAAATACGATACGATTTATGTGATGTCTTTCATTGTTATGTTGAAAGACTGAAGTCCGGCAGAGAAATGGGAGAGTTCAGCACAGATCTACCAGTCGGTTAACTGTCTGACTTGACCCTCTCCCTCTATGCCCAAGCTGAGATGCCTTACAGACTAATAGGGGGTGGGAGTGCAGAGTTAAGACATGGAGGTCAGAAAGACGCAATTAGTAATACAAACTTGGACTGTGCTTGGATACAGGGCAATGACTAACAGAAAGCTGGAGCTCTCTGTGATCGTGGCTTGGCCACAGAATACTGGACCTGCAACCTTTGGAATGAGGCACGGAAACGGCTGAGAAGCCTCGTGTATAAGATGGCGGACATCAGCAGCTGACCCGGATGTGGAACCT
>JAVQJG010199816.1:0-17018 GCA_036024015.1 Craterocephalus amniculus | reverse complement strand
TTCAATTGCTTGTTGACGTATTCTCAATAAGTGTGTGTGTGTGTGTTTCATGATGACAAGCGCCAAAATGAAATAGAAGTAATGTGGCTATTAGGGTTAGAAAGTACAGATCACTGTGTAAAAGTATTGGCTTTATCCCATTTCAGAATTTATATACAAAATTTCATCTAACACCTCCTGGGTTCTTTTTACAGCATCAGACCTTTGTCTGCCCTGTCCTGCTTTGTGGTTGTAGCTTGCTTGCATCATTCTCTTCAGTGTTTTTCTTCTATTGTTATCCTGCCACTGCAGCTCTTTTTGTTTTCTTTAGAATAAAGTATTGGCCTTGACATCTGCTTGCTTTTTGCCTGCTTAGTCCTTCATTTAGATCCTACGTCCCTCACCATGAATTATGACCCATATTTAGAAAATTTGATTAGTAATCCTTTGTTGTGCAGATGTGAGTCCATCTCCACCTGATGTGCAATCAAATTATTTTCTCTCACTTTATCCTCAGTGCTTCTTGAAAATGAAAGGATTGCAGCCTTTCAGGAAATAGTGATCAAACTTAGGGCCGGATCTATCAAAGGTTTGCACGTATTAAAACGTGTGCAAACTTGACAGCACATGGAAAAACATGTCGCGGCTGATTTAATGCAAAGCACATACAATGTGATTTACCGAAAGTATGGTGAACGATCAGTAGCTTGCTGTTCAACGCCCCTCTGCTCCACAGCCTGTCTCTGCCTCCTCCTTTCTGATATCTCCTCATGCGTATATTCTGGCTCAAACACTTTTTCGTTTGCTGTCCATTGCTGTCCTCACCATGTGGCTATGGAGGAGAGGAAGTCTGTCTTAATTGATGGTGTGTGTAGCTGAAACGAGGCTCCCCTAACTGTTTCGGTACTGACATAAAAACCTGGAACAACTTTTTTCACACATATTTCTTGAATTTAAATAAAAACCAGAAAATCAATTCAAATATTTTCAGTTCCTACTAAAATAAAACAAAAAGATACATCAATATCACCATTGGAAATATATACTTTTACACTTTTTTATAGACTTTTTTTTATTATTTTGTCTCTTCACTAATATCTCTATCATCAGTGGGTAAAATGAATTTTATGCTTTCTTCTCTCCAAACTCATCCATGCTAAAAACCAAAAGAGCATGCAAAACATTCATTTAGATATGGGAGTCTCTGAAACGTTTGTGCGCACAATTCTAGGTTGCTCAGGTAAATTACCTCATGCAAATTGGGATTTTAGTAGATCTGCCCCTGTGGTCATCCTGGGGTCGCTTTTTTCCTTTTAAATGTATGTGTATGATGTTTTCAACTCTATATGTCAATCCATTACAATGTTAATCACCATTATCTCATTTTTATAAAAATTAATTGCCATCCTTGTGACCCTGATTATTATTATAATATTAATAATTATAATTCAGCCCTCTTTAACTCCTATAATGCCCAGAATTCAGCTGAATGTATCACAACGAAGGCAGATTTTATTAGATTATCTACTTTTTCAAGCCTTACACCATCCCATCCACAGACCAACATGTAATGTCAGTCAGATACTTCACTATCTTTCTCCTGTGCATGGACCCACCTGCCCACCTTGGAGATTTAGGCTAGACTCTTGCATCTGCATCGTGTTTGTGCCCTCGAATGACTCAGGTGAGATTCTTTCACGACAGTGTGAACAGCCCAAGTCACATGGAATCAGATATTTTCGAATCAGATCTGGGCCACTTTCATATGTGGTTCTAAATATAAATGTGATGGAATATGACTGCAGTCCGAACTGCCAAGTGACCCAGATCAGAATTCACACGATGATGACATCACTCTGAGTCGACGCAGTAACAGGTAAAACAGTAAATTAGCGTGGGAATTAGCGCTTTTTCCTTAATACTTTTCCTCAACCAGCTGCTGAGCAGCTTTAGCATTCATGCTGAATACCAAGCAGCAGCCCCAAGATCATTACTTGCAATCGCTGTTAAGGGAAAAAATTATTGGACCATGTCACTTTTCCATCAGCAAAAAAAAAAGCTGTTGGTGCAAATACTGAGGTGTATCTGTGTGACACTGCGCAGATCACTGAGGAAAGCGAACGGTGAACAAAGAATGCATAAGGGAGGAAAAATGTGTCTCAGCGGCACCTGAAACCGCTTGTCATCCATCAAACTGGCCCTCTGATGAAGAAGAGCACTTCCTCAGTTATATACTTCTCGCTATCTACAAAACTTCCATGGTTCAGACTACAACCAGTCCCATCCTCCCTAAGCTCGAGCTCCCTCAGTTTAAATGTCACATTCACATAGGAGAGGGCACACAGAACATCATTGCCACTCCCAGCGTCCACAGCCGAGTGTGGAAGGGGTTTCAGGCCATTCTTTCCAGAGGCAGAAGGAGAATGAATGTATCCACACTGAACAATCTGCTTTTTATCTCTGTACATGGACCAGCCTGCGTGTTTGAGGATGTGTGGGTGAAGCAGGGACACCACGCTGCTATTGATCTGCCAGCCGGGATGCAGAAAAAAAGGCAGAGATGTGTTATCAGAGCAGACTTATGGGCTACCCAATTAACAACAAAAGAAAAAAAAGAACATTTGACTGCACATTGTAGTAGGCTTTGTCACATTTTGATATCAATTTTTTTTCTTAATTTTTATTTGACACCATTAAGTTCAATGTGAGGAAATGTTATTGATATTGATATATGGTCACTTCTGCTCCAAGCATGGTGCAACACATCTCTTCTACACATGCACGTGACTTAAAGGCTGTGATAGACAATGGTGAACAGCCACACAAAAAAATCTGATGTGGCAAAAAATCAAAATAGAGCATCAAGACCTGCAGTATGAATGTAGCCTTATACTTTTATTTTGCTTGATCCAGTTTGTCAGACTGCCCACATTAAGTCTGGTACTTTGGATCATTTGATATATAAATTCTCTGTGTGGTCTTTTTTATTTTAATAGTTAGATTTGAGGAAACACACATGGTTCAGCCAGTTTTGAGAAACAAGATAAAATCATTAACTCGACCTGTCTCCTCTGCTGTCCTCCTCAGTTCGTGTCGTCAGGAGTCGACAGTGGTGTGAGATGACTCCTTGTTTGGATGATGAAGAGTGTAATCTCATGATCATTCAGTCGGGTTGGACCTGCACGCAACCAGGAGGCCGTGTCAAGACCACCACGGTGAGAACAAACCCTATTTGACTCAAATTGGACAACGATGTGTTAAGTTTCCTGTTCCACACCTTCTGTCAGAGAGATGATAAAATAATCCTTGATCAGATGTTTTTTTAAAAATTCTGGACTGATTCCCTTTTACATTTAGAAGAAGGTAATAAGTTTTATAGCAGTTGTTCCATGTGAGAAAAATTTTAAGGCTTGGGTCTAGAACACCACCTGGATGGCTGTAAAAATGTTTCAGTTTTGCACTTGTGGGCCACGAAGAACAACACAAGTTATACATGAATAATAATGTTTTCCATGAGAACCTTAGTTGCAATACAGCTTCCTACCAATTGGTTGTGGTAATGCATCAGTCATTTGGACTGATAAGCAGAGGGAGACATTCAGCTAGCTGCTAGCCTGTTGTAACATTTAAGGAGAAGCATTTAAAACCAACAAAAATAGAAAGGAATGTGGGATTAAAGTGGTATCTATCAACTAAACATCATGAAGTTGGGGGACTTTTTCACAAGCAACAAAAATGCAGAAAACATCTGTCATGTCTGGCAACTCATTTGAGAAGCATATTATAATAAATAAATGGTTTGTTTTGATAACTTTTTATTAAACATTATAATTCCCGCTAACTGCCTTTTGACCATCAGTCACTTTTTCATCCAAGTTGAAGCGTTTATCAGAACCTGTCAGAACACTGATTTTGTTTAGTTTGCCAGCAGAGTTGTTACAAATGCCTGCCCTACTCTGCTTCTGATTGGCTGTAAGATAACAAAACCCTGTGTAGTGGTAGGCTACTGGTTCCTGTCATTCATAGCAGCCTCTGCTCCTGCTGCTGCCTGCTTCACAGACAGAGGGCAGGTTGGCTTTTACAGATAGCTGAGACACACCACTTTATGATGAGACAGTTAAAACTGATCAACATTAAGAGTTTTTATCACTAGATCGCTGTGAAAAGTATCCAGGGACACTTTATTTCACACTGTAAACGGGTTTATTTATTTTTTTGAAAACAACTTAATAGCCATTTGTAATTCTGGATCTGGACTAATGTGCCTCATGGTCCAGATCTTTCCAAGGATTCCAACTTTGAGGATCCTTGCTTTTACACATTATCACTATAATAATGGTTACCTATTAAGTTTTGATTTTGATAACAGTCAATTATGCAGCAGGCCATATCAGCCCAAAAATGTGAATTACTAAAATAGTGGACAGATGACATAATCAGTGCTGCTCGGGATGTTTAAAATGTAACGCTCCCAGTGTTAAATAAATAAACCATAATTGTATTTTCTTTCAAATTTAGAGACACTTTGTAACGTTTCGTGTCACGAGATCCCACAAGATCGAATTGTGACGATATTTCTTGTTTAATTGAAAAGCTGTCTCACTGGTATACAGACCAAGCGTGCACAAATACAGGAGGGCGTGACCAAAAGCGGTTCAAAGACGTGCTTATTGCCCAAAGTTGAACGCTTGGTCAATAGAATGTCAGACGCTGAATTTACGACATCAAGACGCCTTGAATGCGCGTGAAGGACAGACAGTGTCCAATGGCCTTGACGTGTGTCGGCAGGATTTACCTTCAGTTTGTTTACACAGTGGGGAGCTACACTCAGAGATGTTGTGGAGTGTAGCTTCCAGCGCTATTTCCATCTCACCCCGGCCCAGACTGAGACCTGCTGACCCACATCGGTGCTGCATCACCTTCCAGGACACCAACTACAAACGGGGGCGCACACAGCTACGATACATCATCCATTGTTTACTCGAGTTTACTGCACTTTATGGAGTGCATTCTTGCAGTTATTTAAAAATATATATATTTTAAAACTTAAAACGTAAAGCTGCTAGTTTTAGCCACCTTCCATTAAGTTCCTCTTCGAGCGAACAGTTGAGTGAACGCTGGCATTTATGGCTGCCGCTGCTCTCCGATCAACTTTTTGCGTTTTAAGCTATTATTTGCCTTTTTATATGCCTTTTGAACACATTTTCATATGTGCAGCTTTTGTTTTCGGATTACCCTCACTTTTATATTTTTGAAACTGTCATCGCTACCTGCTACCTGCAAGCTCCTATCTGCTAGCCCCTGCCAGCTCGGTACCCGGCTTCACGTCACTGCCTCTCCGCTTTACTCCATGATGTGGACCAGCCAGGGGTTTGTGTGTTCTCTGCTGGCTTGGATCATCCTTTCGCAACTCCCTTCATCTGTGGTTGGACTTCTGCAGTATTCAACTTCTCAGCCTCCACTTTCTGCAGTCCAGTCCTGCTCCAGCAGCTCTCTCTGACCTCCCGTTCATCAGCTTCCAGCCTCGGCAGCGGTACGTTCGTTGCGGATCACCGCGGGGGTTCTCCTTCGATGGATCCAGTGGAATACCCTCCTTCTGGTCCTCCAATTGCCGCCTACCAAGAAACACCGGTCGGTCTGGGGACCCCAGTTTGTTAGCCCGAGTGGCTAACGCTTACGCTCCTGCCACCAGCAACACCCGCACTGTCAGCTTTGGTCTCCTCAATGTCCGCTCCCTCACAGGCAAAGATCCTCTCCTCCAAGATCTCCTCACAGACCGCAAGCTTGACTTTCTTTGTTTAAATGAGACATGGCAACAACCTGGTGACTTCTCCCAGCTGAATGACAGCTCACCTGCTGGGTTTGTTTACACCTACAGACCTCGCGGCTCTGGACTCGGTGGCGGCCTCGTGGTACTGCATCGTGAGAACATTAAGGTCCTTCCAGTGTCATTGCCTCCTCTCACCACGGTAAAATGCCTTGCTTGCCAAATACCCGGACCCACTCCCACAATCATTGCTAACATTTACCGCCCCCCCAAGCCCAACAGTGATTTTTTAAAATAAATTCTCTGCTCTCTTATCCCATGTCTCCAGTCTCTCTCCCAATGTGCTTCTGCTTGGTGACCTAAACATTCATATGGACAACACTGCTCTCCCCCTCACGCAGGATTTTACCTCGTCTCTGGACAGTTTTGGTTTCCATCAGTACATTGATTTCCCCACACATGTCAGGACACACCTTAGATTTAATCTGCTGCTTTTCCCCTCCAACTGCACAGCTGATCAGCTTCATTTAAGGGACCATTATCTCCTCTCATTTGCTGCTCCCCTCCGTCTCTCCATCACAAAGCCAGCCCGTGTCATCTCATTCCTTAATATTAAGGACATCAACATTGACTCTCTCTCCTTCAGAATAGCCACCATATCACTAGACCCCTCCTCTGACCCTGATGATCTGGCCACCCAGTACAATAGCAGTCTCTCAGCAATATTACTTGCTCCTTGCTCCTGTAAAAACCCATACTGTTTCCTTTACCCAGTCTGCTCCCTGGTTCACCCCTGTCCTCCGCTCCATGAAATCCAAAACTCGACAGCTCGAAAGACTCTTCAGGAAATCTGGCCTCACTATTCAGAAAGACATGTATACCACACAATTATCTCTTTATAAGGACTCCATCTCCCATGCTCAATCGCATAACTACTCTACACTCATCAGCACCAACTCTGGCAGCAGCAAGACGTTATTTTCCATACTTAACACCATCATGCAGCGCCTGATTCCCTTTCTACCCACCTTTACTCCACGGATACCTGCAACTCCCTTCTCCAGTTTTTTAATGATAAGGTCAAAAACACCCGTTAGCATCTCGGTCCCCCTCTCCTCCCTCTCAACTTATCCAACCCTGTCATCCTTTCTCCCACTTTGAACTCCCTCAACCCTCTGAAATCTCTAGTTTCATCACCAAATCCAAACCATCCACCTGTCAACTAGACCCCCTCTCCACAGTTTTGGTTAAATCCTGGCATCCCTCTCTGCTCCCCCACATCTCTGCCATCATTCACTCTTCACTGTTGACTGGTATTGTTCCCACCCTCTTCAAATCTGCAGCAGTCAGTCCAATACTGAAAAAACCCGGCTCAGACCCAAATGACTTCAATAACTTCCGCCCCATTTCTCATCTTCCTTTTACATCTAAAATTCTTGAAATAACTGTTGCCTCTCAGCTCCACTTTCATCTCAGCCATAACCACCTGTATGAACAGTTCCAGTCCGGCTTCCGTCCACAACATAGCACAGAAACCGCCCTCATCAAAATCACCAACGACCTCCTCATGGCTGCTGATTCTGGTTTCATCTCCATCCTCATCCTCCTTAATCTGAGTGCGGCCTTTGACACCATCTCCCACCCTATTCTCCTCAGTAGACTCTCCTCATTGGGCATCTCTCACACCCCTCTCCACTGGTTTCACTCTTACTTCACCGGCCTTACTCAGTTCATCCAGTTAAAATCCTTTACCTCACGTCCCTCCCCAGTCACTTCAGGTGTGCCCCAGGGCTCTGTCCTATAGGGCCCCTCCTCTTCGTAATTTACCTCCTCCCACTTGGCAACATCTTCCGCAAATTTAACATCCAGTTCCACTGCTTCGTGGATGACACCTAGCTCTACATCTCCAGTAAGCCCGACTCCTCTCTCCACCCTTCTTCCCTCACACAATGCCTTTCAGAAATAGATACATGGTTCACCTCCAACTTCCTCAAACTCAACGACAATAAAACTGAACTTCTTCTTGTCGGCACTAAATCCGCAATCTCCAAAACTAACAGCTTTTCTGTAATAATCGACAACGGCACAGTTTTCCCCTCCCCTCAGGTAAAGAGTCTGAGTGTCATCCTTGACAGCTCCCTTTCTTTTCATGCCCACATCAATAATACTCTCTGGTCTGCTTATTTCCATCTACGCTCCATCAATCGCCTTTGTCCCTCTCTCACCCCCCACACTTCTGCCATCCTGGTCCACAGTCTTGTCACTTCCCGCCTCGACTACTGCAACTTACTCCTCTTTGGGGTCCCCAACAAACTCCTCCATAAACTTCAACTGGTCCACAACTCAGCAGCCCGCATTATTACCAAGATCCCCTGCTTCCACCACATCACCCCTGTTCTTCACCAGCTTCACTGGCTTCCCGTTAAGTTCAGATCCACCTTCAAAATTCTTCTGCATACCTATCAGTCCATCCACAACCTCTATCCTCCCTACCTGTCTGACCTTATCCACATTGCCACTCCATCCCACTCCCTCAGGTCCTCCTCCTCCATCCATCTCACTGTTCCTTCTGCCCACCTCAGCACCATGGGGAGCAGAGCTTTTAGTCGCTCTGCTCCCCGACTCTGGAACTCCCTTCCCCCCAGACATCAGGAACATTGACAGCTTCATCCTGTTCAAGTCATGACTAAAAACCCATTTGTTCTAATCTGCATATAATGTTTAACGTATCTCCTTATGTCCCCTCTGTTCTTAACCTGTTGTTATTTATTTTAGCCTTTTGTCTATCCTGTTTTCTATTTCAGCATTTTTATTGTACCTACGGTTTTTCTTGTTCTTACTGTAAAGTGTCCATGGGTGTCCTGAAAGGCGCTACCAAATAAAATGTATTATTATTATTCATAAGAAGCCTGCAGAGCTGTACCCCGACCCGGAGCCTTTTCTGGGCTATGACTGACCTCCATCAAAGGACTACCTTGATCCAGTCAGCTTCCAGGAACATAAAAGCATACAGTGAGTGCCGTTAGCATCAGTCCTAGCTGGTGGCAGTAACAACTGTAATGCAGTGGATGTGAGCACGTCATTAGCAGCCACATCTCAATTTTAAAGACAAATTGAGCTTGTACTTAGTAACAAACACATGTAGCATGCACTCTAAGAAATCAAACACTCATGTTGTTAGCATTATGCAATAGATTTACGTTAAATCTAATGTCATAAATTAATTTTTAGCTCTCAACACAAACAGATTTCTTTGGTTTTAAATAACATTGCGACATTTCAAAAGAACAGCACGCAGTTAATTAAATCCAATGTAACCCACTCATGTAATATGTGATAGTCCTTTCATTTGTCTTAATGGACTTGCCGTACCTCTGATTGTTTGCACATGCGCACTCAGGAACTTCCGCCATTTTGAAAATCATTTGCAATGTGGGAAAATGAAGAGATTTTAATCCATCATCATCCTTGGTTTATTTGGTAAGTATGACATTTTGTGACTATTCTACAAAACTGATAAAGGTATACTAATTAATAAATGCATTTGAAGGCCTTTGGGGTTGTTCTGTGATTTTCTAAACACTAATTATGCCTAATGAGTTCGGTGACCTGTTGCCCCAGTTGTGGTTGTACTTACAACCAGAGAAAGTAAAATTTGTTATAAGAGCAATGAATACAACAGGCGCAGATTTAGGTGTTGAAGAACTTTATTATTTTTTCCTTTATTCATTGTAAGTCTGGAAAAATGAAGGGCTAAGTCAGCTGTCCTGTGCAAACGACTCTCAATGCTTGGGGAAAATCACACAGTTTTATACAGCATGTGAAAGTTAGCATTTTGCTAATCGTGTAGGGTAACTTGCATTAAAATCAATGGGAAATGATTAGCTTGGCTCTTTACAATGTTGACTTATATTGAAATCTATTATTTGGCATGCACAAGTCCGTGAGAACATCCTCTATTCAATTCTTAGTTTTTATTAACATATAATCTTGCCATCATTTTGTAAAGACTAAGTGAAGTCACAAATTCATATAGAAATTCTTAACCAATTGTTAATTGTACATATTTTTCATTTTAGGATGTGGAACTGGATGCAAGAAAAAAAATGCAGCAGGGGACTTTTGGAGTCTACATTGTCAGGCATGAAGGGGGAGACTCTCAAGATTCACCTGAAGATGTTGGGGTCATAATCGAAGGATGCACTGTGCTGGAAGAGCTTACTGATGTGACAAAGGGGTGTGCTCTCCTGCTTGGGCTGATATACTGCCTGAATCTGAGGTACCCAAAGAACCTGAGATATACTTTTGAATTTTTTCAGAAGGTGTTGATGGAGCTTGATGGAAACAGGCTGTCAACAAAGGTGCAGGTTCTGAAAAAAACAAGCTGCTTGAATAGAACAGCCTGCATTGAACTACAGAGAACACCAAACTGGTTTCAAGTCATCTGACCCTTGTTTTTTCTTCTTTTTCTTCTTCATGTGTTCCATCTGAATCTTTACAAAAGCTTCTGTAGGACAGTTCCACTGCTTGGAAAAGACTTCTCCTAACTTTGGACTCGAGTTATAGTTTGAAAAAGCCACAACAACAAAAAAAAAACAGACTTATTCATGGAAAAATGCTGCGAAAGTTATGTGTTTCTGCTGTTTACAGGGTTTAACTTGAAGCAACCCCAATATATGAACTTTCAAATTAGATGCTGTTTGCTCTTATACACTTTTAATGTGGAAATAAATGTTCATCTTTGTTTATAGTCATTCTTGCAGACCTTACTTGAGGATGTGGTTTTATAATTGTTAGATTTAAATATTTTGGGATGAAAGTTGTTGCATTTTGTCCAATTCAGTTTGAGAAGTTAAAGCCCTGCACTTTTCATAAAAAGAGCATTTGTCTTTCTATTACAGTTTTGCACTGGCACATATTTAAGTTTGCTTTATTTTTATCCTTCAATAAAGCCAGATTAACATAACAGACTTGTGTTTTATTTACTTAGAAGTTTGCTTCATTGCATTTCTAATGAGGTTGGATTAACTTTAAAAAAATGTCTTCTATTTATTTAATTTACAAACGTAGATTTAGGAAATTTCAGCTTTGTTAAAACTGATTAAATTACATTTGTAAAGCTCATATTGGTTGAGTAGATTTTATTTAATTTTATAAATTTGAATTAATGTAAGGTTTGTTAGATCAGCATAATAGTGTTCAGTTAACACTACATAACTCTTTTGCTTGGTATTTAACAATACATGTTTAATCAGATTTAATCAGAAATCCTCTTGTTCAAATTAAATATATCTTACATTTACCTTTAAATTGACTCAGTTGTGTGGAACCGGTTCACATAACTGGGTTAAGTAAATATTACCTTTCATATCTTAGAGTTTGCTTTCAGAAGTATACGTGGCTTCATTTTACTGTCAAAAAAGGTTTTAGTCCAATAAGCTAATAATATTCTGCAATTCATTACTCAAATTATTTGAATAAGTGATGTAAATAAAATAAAGTTTAATCACTGAAGTTTTGACAGCATAACAATTTTATGGAACACAGGAGCATTTCTGACAGCCTAAAGATGTTGACATTTATGATTTTACATGTGTCAGATGAAATTCTCCTCATAACATGTAATGTAATGTAATGACTCCTGACATATTTTACTTTTTACTTTTGAGTATATTTGATTGTATGTTTTGTTTTGTTATTCAGCCTGTACTGTGAATTCACCATCCTTCCTCCCAGACCATGCCAGCACCACCTCCACACCATCTCCACATCTGTACTCAGTCCACACACAGTGGGAGGACTCTTTGCAAAAAGATCATCAATACTGCAACACGTACCACAGAAAAGACATCAAGAACAAGATGACTCAGTGTGATACAGTTGCATATTTCATTCTTCAAAATGATACAGATGCTTTGCTCTACATTGGGAATGGCTTAGAAACATTGAACACTCTTGTGTCAGCACTGGAAGGATATAAAAGCAATGAATTTACAATGCCTTCACAGGATCAGCTCCCAATCGTGGGTGACCTGAGCCACCAGTGTCATTTACTGTATATCACAGAGCATGGCTTGCAAGATCATCTCATACTGGTTAGACAGACTAGAGGAACTTTTCCCACCGTTAATTTTATGGCTCCCAGGAGAAAGTATTCAAGCAACGATGCCTGCAGCCTTCAAGAAGAACTTCCCAAATTCTACATGCATGATAGACTATAAAAGTTTTTGTCTGAGTACATGTATCCCTGCTTCCTGTACATGTTTCTGTGTGCTGCATATGGTGGTCGATGTCGTGACAGATTTATCACAGTGGACTCTGGAATGGATTGGACGTACCTGAAACTTGGTGAAGAAGTCATGGCAACTAGGTTTTACAATAAAAGACTTGCTCTTTGAAAGAAAAGTGTTTTTTTTTATTATCGGGAAATAACAGACCATAGAACAAGGACAGCCCCACACTACTTGCAAGTATGTGGCTCCTTAAAAAAACCCAAAAACACATTTTCCGGTTCATGACAATTCAATCTGCTTTACATAAAACAACAAAAGCAAGAAAAAATTACAATAAAATCATTTAAAGACAACCTGAAAAAAGGTAAAAAAGATTAAAAGCAAGGAAGACAACATGCAGATTTCATTCATAGATACATGAGAAAAGGAATTCTCTTTAACCTGGACTTAAAAGTTTCTACATTTGGTGAGAGTTTAATCTCTGCTGGCAGTTTGTTCCACTTGTTTGCAGCGTAACAGCTAAAAGCTGCTTCTCCATGTTTGGTCTGGACTAGTTGACCTGAGTCAAACAAGCCCAAATCATCATCCTTTTACTCAATGGTTGCTGTGAGGTGTTTGTACCGATATGCTGTGTTGGTTTTCTTAAACAGGATGCAGTAAATTTCATCTCCATGTTGGTCTATCAGCACACATTCTCCAAGAAGTCTTGTGGTTTGTTCAGATTCAGATATGGAAACCTAAACTGTGCTGCCATCTTCTTTGCTGAGAGAAGAGTCTTTCCACACAAACACATGTTCAGTCTTTTTCTAATTTTACAAACATGAAAATTACAACATTTATCGAGCTAGTTAAGCCTGGAGTGTCTGAGGTGTGGCTCTCAGCATTGCCTTGGGTTGAACTTGTTGGGACGTCCACTCCTGGGAAGACTGGTCGTATTTAATGTTTTCCAGTTGTTAATCTCTCTGAAGAATGTTCTAACCCTCCCTAGATTGATGAGCGGCAACTAGAGATGCATGATATTATCAACACATCAGCAGAACTAAATTATTTTTTTAAAAATTGAATTCAAAAGATTTGAATTTTATAAATTATTGTGAACAATGTGTCATATTACCCATCAGTCAAAACAGGGCAAATATTTGTTCTTATTTACTTGTTAGAGTCACAGGGTTTGTTGTATCTCACATGATTTAATCTTAAGCTAAATAACATGTATCTATTCTAGTGTCATGTTGGTTTGCCAAAATATTTGTAAATATTACAATCTTATTTTTATTTTGACAAATAAAACTTGAGTTACATCCATTAGGAAGCATTACAATTTCAATAAATTAAAACGAAAGTTTGTGATTTCCCATCATATAGATTTTTCACCATGAAGAGTCCGAATGTTTGAGGCACAAATGTGCAAATGCTTGTTTATCATTGTTTGAGGCCACATGGAGTCGATGGTTCTAGTTATCAGTAAACCATGATGTACAAAATGGTGAATTACTACAATAAAACCATGTGTCTGTCCCGCTAACAGCACCCAGTAGCTCTTTACTCTCCCAGAATTGCTGAAACAATGACGCTTGTGAGGGATTGTCTAATTAAGCATGTCGATCTGAAGGGTCAAGAGTGCAGCAGACGGCCATTTCCTTTGTCTCATCGGGGTTACTATTCGGTCAATGTATCTAATAGCTTTGCAGCTTTAATGCAGTGAAGCACTTAAAGCAGGAAGCTGCAACAATGGAGATTTTCCTCAAACAAACACACGCATCACGTTGGCACGAAGCGGCCTCAGTAAACAAAGTAGCAATGTTCTGAAACTGTAAGCTCGGCCAAGCACAGTACCAAGAGGCAGCTTCGACACTTCTGATCAATAGCCGCGCTCACTGGCTGCTTTTTAGGTGCACTTTGGACCTAATAAGATGGTTGGACACCATCTTTAGCTTCAGATCTATAGAGCCGGTCTGGTTACATCCATGGGGTAAAAACGATATTAATTTATGGGAATGAATTAATTCTCTTCGGCCATGCATTATTAGGATAAAACTGACCCGGACTGGATCAGTTTCAGTCGACATGCCGGCCGCTGTCAGAGGCTGCGACCAGTCTGATGTAAACAGAAGCTGCCAGCATCTGGCCGACCCCACAGTGGCTGCAAACACAAACGGATTGCTCGCAACTAGTCCGTCAGTGATCTGAATCCACGAAGTCTGGTAGTAGGTTTTTAGATCATGCTGAACGATTCTGCAATGTGCATCTATCATTCTCAAAGAAGCAGCATGTTTTAGGGGAAGGAAAGGGAGGATACTCCTTTCACCAGAGTTTTTCCAGGCGCAGACTTCACGGCAAAGGAGTAGGAGGAATTTTACACTTTCACACAGAAAACAAACAAGCTCTGTGTAACGAGTCTTATAAACAAGGAGCCTCGAGCAGAATCACATCCTAATAGGTTCCAGGGTAGACAGAGAGGGATGTCTCTTTTCATTGGCCTAAAACCATGGCCATGTGCCTTAATGCTGTGTTTAAAGGCAAAGGGGTCGGGCTAAGGGTTTGAAAGTTCAGTCGGCAGAAGTTCAGTTCCTTACAAGGCGAAAATCTGGTGGTGCAACATAACAGAAGACATGGTCTCCCACTGTCGCCTGAAGCAGCTCAGAAGGGGATTGATCGAAGACTCTTTTCGATGCAGTCCGTTTGTTTCCTTACATAGGCTGTTTGTTATTAACTGGCTAGTATATATGCATATATGAATGTATGACAATCAGATTGGCTTTATCTGATTGTCATACATTATAAATTTATAATGGGTTAGGGTTAGGGTTAGGGTTAGCTCAGCTTATTTCTAAATGTAAGATTCAGAGTATTTACAAGTATTTTTCATGTCTTTGGTATCGTTGGCAATCATGGCTGCTAAAGCTGCCTTTTTTTCATATACAGTAAGCTAGTCCAGACCAAACTTGGAGAAGCAGCTTTTAGCTGTTGTGCTGCAAACAAGTGGAACAAACTGCCAGTAGAGATTTAACTTTTCACAAATTTGGAAACTTTTCAGAGTTAAAAACATTTGTTTTTGTGCATTTATGCATGAAACCTGGATTCATTTTGAGCTTATCTTACTTCTAAGTATACTTACTTTTTGATTTATTCATTCATTATGTTTTCATTGTGAATTTTGCAATTTTTTTTATCTTTTACTACCTTTTGATTCATGCAGTATCTGTAATGCTTTTAAAGTTTTATGAAAAGCACTTTGAATTGTTTTGAACAGGAAATGTGCTGTATAAATAAACTTGCCTTGCTTAAAGATAAGCATGCTGAACACCAGGATAACAAGCAGCAGCTTCAACTATAGACTCAATGAGATAATGCAATGAAACCAGGCAGTAACATGCACAGGTGGGGATCACATCACCTTTGAAAGACCTGCAGAAAAACTGGGAACTTTTGCTCGACACCAGTTTGAAAGATCCGAAGCAAATATAAAAATATGAGCGGCCGTTGCATAATAATAGACCGATAACGCAGATTTTCAGTATCTTGAATTTAATGTGTGTTTCTTTCTTCTGCAAACCTTTGCTATTTTTAACCCAGTTTATGTTTTTAAGCTGACCCCTGAGGGGCTGCAGGTTCGTGGGTCATATCTAAAAAATAAGCAGCTCTAAAGAGGTAGTCTGTGTAGGTCAAAGTCTGCAGAAAAACACACTGGAGTGGATTTTGTGTTGTTTTCTTTGTCTTTCTATTTGGGCCAGAGATCCTGCTGAGATGCTTGGAACAGGAACTCATCTGCTGCTTTGCTGCATTAATAAGCTACACGTCCACATCAAGCTGAACAAACAGAGCAGTTTGTTTCTGCAGGAAAAGAAAAAAACATCTGTAGCTAAACTATTTTTCTGCCCACTTCTAAGTTTCTCAGTATTTGTAGAATATTATGTCTTATTTTCATTGCTTCAGTCACCATAAATAGAATGCAGCATCTTTGCTTATAGCTGCAAATATAGAAGGAAAATTTGGGATTTATTTTGCTTTTCAGTAAGAAAACTTGTACGTTTGTTTTCCTTAAGGAAGCGTATGCAAATCCTTATCATCTCCTTTCAGTCCATCGAAATGCCTGCCAGTTACTTCCTTCGAACTGTGGGGAAAATCCTGACAATGAATCAAACCCAGTGGGAAACCCAATCCTTCAACAATGCATCTGGCTCCCATCCCAACATTAGGAACCAGAAGCAACCACAATCAAAAAAGCTGATGCATAAAGAGGTGAAACCCGATGAAATCCAGCCGCCCCATTCACTGATGTGAGAAAAACTACTGCTTTTAAACAACATCGCATCTCCAGAGGCCAGATCATTAAAGATATGCCACTCCACTGATCAAAGCCATCACTAACAAAGATTGACTGTGTTTCCTGAGGGAGAGATTGAAGCAAAGCTTTGAACAAAAGATAATACAGCAAACTGACAAAGCTTTTTATCATTAGAGAATTCCCATTGTTTGTTTGCAGACTGTTTTCTTTGTTTGTGTTTCTTATGCAGCTAGTTCAACATCAGAATGAGGAAGAAAGGGGATTTAAGAGACTCTGAAAGTAGTATGGTTGTTGGCAGCAGACGACTGGTCCGAGTCGTCATCAGAAGTTAAGCCACTTTCACACTGAAATTGGCGTGTCGAGGCGGGTTTTTCAAAGCTGAGTTAACCCACGATCAATCAGCATTTGACTCCTTTCATATTGACAAAAAACGAGCGTCTGATCCTCCACTGGCAGCTGCGTTGCTCACATATGTGAGTCTGGTATTTTTAAGTTAAAGTTTTGTTTAAATAAAGTAAACGATGTACAGCGAGTCAGACACGAGTTAATGTGCTTTCTTGTTTTGCACTTTAGTCCGTCCAAACAACTCAGCGGGTGGCGGCCGATTTTCCCACAGAATGTAGGCTCCTGAATGCTCGAAGCAGAGATGTTTTGTTACCTTTGCATGAGAAGCAACTGGCAAGATGTCATGTTGTGGACATGTACCGCCCAGAGTCATCTGTAAATTAGCGGGTCAACCCGGGTCTGGTGT
>JAVQJG010199788.1:0-13486 GCA_036024015.1 Craterocephalus amniculus | reverse complement strand
TTGAACAGGCTACGGCTAGTTAGCATGGCTTCAAAGGCATGTAGTAAAAGTAATTATCAAAGCAGTATAAAAGCAAATACCGAATCGCAGAGTAAACATGCATATTTGTCCAAACGGATTTCCGACCGGCCTTATAGCGATAGTCTCGTGTATCGCGAGACTTCCAAACCAAAACAAGCGCTAGCGTCAATGGGCTAATCTGCAAGCGCTGTTTCTGGTAGGGGGAGACCCGATGGAGGAGGAAATGTCCGCTTTTTCATCAGAACAGGTCGGTCAAGCAAAATAATTACTTCCAAGCTGCTTTATGACTATGATAATGTTACATAGAGACTTGCATAGAGCCCCTTTAATGTGGAATCTTAAAATTTAGTCCTGTGGAGAGGTTTTGATTTCTTTCATGACAGTAAAATACATGTAATCTCATTTCAAGCTGAAAGAAACAAAACTCTTCATTTGATCTGCGTTTGAATGAAACATCTTGAAACATCATCCATGTAAAAACGCTGAAACAACTTGTCTACTTACAATCCCTGATAAAACTGAGCATACATGCAGAAAATATCAATATTTCAAAGAAATAACTACATTAATATTTCTGCATAATTCATAAGTTCATCCCATTTCTGTAGGTGAAACGTGATGGCAGTCGGCCTACAAGCAGCAACTGGAACGTTAGTTACAGTATGTACAGTATGTAGGGGGGCTGTGTCCCTGTTTTATCTAATGAAAGGTTTAGCAGCTGATGGAGTTAGATTAGTTAGATTCAACAATATCAGGTCATTTTTCTTTTTCTCTTGTGTCCAGCTGGAATTTTCTGTCAGATTTTCCCTCTAGCTTCTTCTTCTCTGCCACATTCTCTCATTTTCCTTCGAAGCTCAGCCAACATGGCTCCACTCTGCAGCGTAGCTCTGTGGCCACAGCAGGATAAAGTGACACAACAGAGGGGTTAAATGAGCCCAGCTCTCCTCCCAGCACCACTTCTATCTTCTGACAAACTCCTGGAAACAGAGGGAACCACCCAATCCTCTAGATAATTAAATATATATAAGATAATTAAAAATTACTGATAATCAATGAGACTGTGCAGAGGAGGTTCACCCACCACTGATAATTTCTGTTTTACATCCATCCTGGGAATAGGGGTGAAGATGGTGGAGGATAGAAATGTCACCATTATGTGACATTGAAATATGAAACGCGGTCCTACATGTAAATATACCTAAATAGCGTCAGGTTCCACGAAGGATCATGTCTGAAGCAAAATGATAAAAACAAAGTTAAACAACGTCCACTTTTTACTGCTGCTTAGTTTACGGTCTGACTGTATCAGTTGCAGAAGAGGCGTGTTGGTGGGAAAGAGTTTTTGGTTCGAAAGGAAAAGAGCGAGGTGTCACGGAGGACGGCTCTCCGGCCTGTAAGCAGCAGGAAGAGCATGCAACACGTTTCCCCACCAGCTTTGTACCCCAAAGTAAAGACTAAGACTCAGTGCCTGCTAAGAAATTACATCACCTTACCTAAATCTTAGGCTGTCTTTGGTATTTTTCTAATAGTTTATGTCTGGGGTCGGGCTTAAACCACAACACGTCCAGTTCAGCGTTACATCGTAACGGGGAGAGAAAAAAAGACAAAAAAGAGTTTCGCCATTTAAACCTGATTGGTTCAGTGCGGAGTTGAAGCTTTTTAGTGTGCAATGGTCTGTAGCAGAAATCGTTTTCTATTTCAAATATATCTTACATTATTAATGTCTCAGCTTTTCTGCTAAACAGCAGCTGGAAGCCAAAGCTACTGTAGTGCCAGGGGTTTTTCTAAATTCTCCTCTCAGTTTCAGAAGAAATGTTAAAAAGATATTTTATGCTGTAGTTTATGGAAAGAAGCCTCCCAGGTCCAGGAGGAGGTCAACAGACGTCTACGAGAGAAATCCAGAGTTAAAGCAGCCCTGTGTACGTGTAAATGTTAAAATGCAGCTTTTCTATCCTGTACACACTCCAGCAACGCCGTGAGGTGTAGAACGAGCCCTGGCCTAAGGATGTGACTGCCTCTATGAGCCTGTGCAGCCGCTACAACACAACTAGGTCTGAACACTTAGATGTCTCGCAGATTTTTGGCATAATTGATGATGGAGTCTGTGGAGACCAAGAGGAGGCAAACATGGAGCAATGCCCAAACCCCATCACAGACCCCAAACAAACAAAAGAAAGTAAATAAAGATAAAATTATTACAAACACAGAATATTCTAATAAAATCAATCCTACCTTTTTCTAATTTCAGAGTACCAACATTTACAAGCTGCTTCGCCAGCTGTCAGCTTGTCCCTGTAGACGCTGCGCAGCTCAACCAGAGGCTGGCACCTCTTCTTTGAGGAAAAAATTAACAGTTAGGCTGGCAGGTGAAATGGAAATGGTGCGCATCACAGGGGTTTATAAGAGCTAAATGCTGAAAAATTAATGTGTACACACCTACACCACTGTTTTTAAGTCAACATGAACAGATCAGAAATACATAAAGTGCAGAAGATTTGAGTCAGCCATTATTTATTTTAATAAGGGTATGAAAATAGTTAATAGATCTCAGTAAAATAGCAAAATATCTCAGCTGCTGCTGATATGTTTTACTAAAAAGTCATGAAAACATTTATACGTATCAGCTTTTGAGTACAAATGTCAGTAAGAGCAATGTATTTCATGGTCCAGATTGGTGGATGCTTGTTAGCTATATGTTATATGTTACCTGAGATCCATCCTATAAAACAAATAATGCATCTGGAGCAAAGGGGGATCATTTAAGCTTAAACTTTAAGTTTTTTTAATAATTTTTTTATTAGTTATTAAAACTCTTTTGACCTTGGCTGTCCACATGTTGCTTGTAATAAAAAAGGCCATCTTCATGATTCATGATTTCTCATATGGATTATGTGCGGATCGAGTTTGCACATATTTTTCTGTGTAATCCCCTGAAACCTATCAGGTGTGCAGATCCATTCCTTATTCTCCACATCTCCCATGGTTTGACCCAGCACAGGACACAGGATCCACAGTTTGAGATGCAACCAGCTCCTGGGTTGTTAAATAATGAAAGACTTTCTGCTGTAAATGTGCTGCGTCCGAGCCTGACTGAGGACGCAGCTCAGTAAGATGTGGATGTAAATCATTTAAAACAGGAGGAGTGGCTCAGAGAGATCTTTAATGTTTTTCTTTTAGTTAATAACATCTTGCATCATTTGTGGGCTGTTTGTCTGTTTTTTTTGGTTGTTTTTTGTATTTTTAAAAGCCACAAGGCCAAGCTGTGCTGCCCAGGAGGAGCTCGTGGGCACAGTTTACCATCTGAGGGTAGAAACAGACCAGCCGGCTCCAGAGGCAGCGACTACCACAGGGAGCATCAGCACCGCAGGAGCACATTGTCATCGATCTGTGTGGAGGCTTCCATCACGCTCCCGGTTGGACTCTCGGCAAAGTGAACATAATCTACTCGCTACAAAGTGCAGCCAGGGTGAACGCTTCAAATCATTTTTCAATAAGCTGGCAGACGGTACATTAGGAAATTTCTCGTTTGCAGAAGAAAGACAAGTACAAATTCGGGCCACATGATGAGGAATTACAGCTTAACGGCAGCCAAAGCGAAGGGTGTTAATTTACAGCAACAGATTTGATCTCACAAAGTAGGGACATGGAAATAAGATCTCAAGTGAGCAAAACCACTAAGCACTCCATTAATCATTGACAGGGGCTGCTGTATACATCCAGGTAATGTAACGTTGGTGCTGAAGGGATGGCAACGCAGGAATCTTCACTTACTGAGCAAATAGCTCTTCTTGCTCTGATCGATTACAGCGCTCAAGTCAAACCAGGGAAAATCTAAATGCTCTTATTAAAAACTCCGGCGCTAAACACAAAAAGACCCAAATCACCAGATTCTCAGGGAGAAACTGACACGGCACATTTCTGCAATTAAAGTTTCCAAACATGGTGAGGAGCGGTCACACGTGTTTTAAACGGTGAAGATGTTACTTTTGATCCAGAGCGTCTGCAGGAGGGAAAAGTTTGTACGGTATCATGTGTTTGAGTTACCTGGCCACTTTATTAGACACACCTTATGAGTACGCCTATAAACTCCTTTTTACCTTCAGGACTGGTTTAATTCTTTATGTCATGATTCAATAAGTTGTTGGAAACACTTAGAGATTTTGCTCCATATTAGCATGGCAGCATCACATAGCAGCTGCTGCACATCCATGGTGAGAATCTCTCGTTCCACCACATCCCAAAGCTGGAATATTGGACTGAGATGTGGTGGCTGTGGAGGCCACAGGAGTCCAGTGAACTCATTGATCTGAGCTGTGTGACATGGAGCATCATCATCCAGCAGCACATAAGCAGTGTAACTATTAGATGCACCTATTTGGTTGCGGTCTGTTTATATGAGCATCAGAAACATGATGTTAACTTTCTTTGTCTGAAACCTATAAAGAAAGCTGATATAGATGCTCATTTGGATTTTCAAGTTGGCTACAAAGTCCTCACATATCCTGCAGACTTATTCAGTAACCAGACGTCCAGGTTTTAAACGTCCAGGGACCTTTTTTCTTGCAGCCCCCTTTTTCCATGTAACATGTGTGTTAGGAGATTCTGTTCTGCAGATTTTGAATAGAACCAGGGGTTATATGACTTCCTGTTGCTTTTTTTTTATCATCTCCCACCAGTCGGCCCATTCTCCTCTGACCTCTGGCATCAACAAGATATTCTGGTCCAGACAACTGCTGCTCACTGAATCCTCTGTAAACCCTACAAATGCCACATCCTCGGGACGATACATGAACATTTGGTACCGAACTACAGATTAAAGGTGTATTCCTGTAAACTAGAAGCTTCTCTGATGGGAGACATGAGGAGTTAACTTTTCATCTTCTAAAACAACTCAAACCTTAAGCAAATGTCATGGCGGCTGGAGTGAGAAAAACTCACTTCTCTGCATGGCAACACAGAAACTCTTCCATGAGGTAATAAATGGCTGCTGCAGCATGAAAATCCAGCATCCAGCTCTCACACCTCATTGTTTCATTTTTAAAGTTTGAGTTGTTTTAGAGGGTGAGTGATTCCCTCCTTCATGGCCTCTTGTTGAGTCCCTCTTCAGTTTGAATGTGCCTCCCTCACCAGACTCAGAGCTCGGGCTGCTGAGGGTGACATCACAACATAAATCTCTTCCTGCAGAAACTCACTCAAGTTCAAGTTTGTTTTGATTTAGCATGTGTTTATTTTTGGGTTTTATGGTGGACATATGGTCTGTTGTTCCACTAACCGTTATGGTTCTCGACCCGGACACTCAGGAAGCTCATTTTCACTGTGAAACATCTGTTTGGACACTTAGCTTGCTCGTAATATTTTCTCTGTGTCTGGGTTTACACATGGATCACTTCTTTGCTGACATGGCATTTACACATAAATGTGCAGTTAAAGCTTTTTTTAATCATTAATAAAGTAATTGCTGTTTATTGCTCCAGTGTGGAGTCTCAGCTAATAAATCCGTTGCTGTCAGAGGAGGCAAAGTTGACATAAAATGCTGTGATGTGGACCGCTGTCTGATATCGTCTGTCCAGGTGTGCATGATGCTGTCCATGCTGGAAGATACGAACTAATTAAGACTCCCAGCACACAGAACGGCCAGAGTCGTCTGTAGCTCCTCTTTGTTGACCTGCAGGTGGAAGCAGAGATTTCCCGCCGTACGCCGATATGATCCCACATATTTTGCGGCTTGTTTGGGTCAAAAAAGTTTCAAATGGCCGACATGTTTCTATTTATCCAGGAGTGTTTCTGCAGCCTGATTTTAGTCGCTTCTCTCATAACATAAGCATCTACATGGAGCATCCAGGAAGAATCCCTTTAATTCAGTTCAGTTCAGCCGTATTTGCATAGCACCAGTTCATGACAGCGGCATCTCAAGTCGCCACTCAGTTTAAGCCGATCTGATTGTCAAACATTCATAAAGCCAGGTCATAACAAATAGCCAATGTAAGAAAACCGACAGACTGCATCGAATTCACATGGACTCAACAGCCAACAGGTCCAGGCTGCTCCTGTTCTGCTAGAGGTTTTCCGTCCGGTTACAAGGGAATTTTTTCCTATCCACTGTCGCCCACCTGCCTGCACAGGAGGGGCGACTGAAGAAAGTCATTTCCTGAAACCATGCAAACAGGGATGACTCTGTCGTGTATATCCCGCAGGCTAACAAAGCGATAAAACTCTTAGTTTCACCCAATCAGTTCAAACTAAGTTGCTTGTTCTTTCCCAGCAGCTTTAATCGGACCATTAAAATCATGACATAAGTCCTTAACTACCATAATAACACCTGTTGTACAACTTAATGCCACATATAGAGAGTAAATCCCCAGGACTTAAAATTAGGCTCAATTATTCCACTGACTGCCACTTGGAAAAGGTCTTCATGCCGATGATGATGTGTAATCCACGTGAAACGACGGGACATCGCAGCGTGAGCGACTTCCACGCCTCCACGTTTTTTTATGCTTAAATGAGTGCATGAGCGAATCAGCTGGAGGAATAAGCCGGAGCAGCGGCGATGTGGTGCGTCTGTCAGGCCGATCAATCACTGCGCGGATGCAGGATGATAGACGGCGGATGCGCTGGTCTGACTGCAGCCGCGCTCTGGCCCACCTGGCTCACGTCCAAACACACGGCCATCGCTGTCCACATCCTTCACATCTCCAGGATTTCACCTGACCGTCCTGTCAGGATCACAGCGGTGATGCTCCGAGCCAGGAATGACAGCCAGGCGGAGGAGAAGTTAAGCTTTTTACAGCCTGCAGGAACTATCGCATCTATTTATGCAAAGAGCTAAACGCCTGGAATAAACACACACATTTCAAAGCTGGTACAGCGGATCTCATATGAAAACACTTGCTCCTTTTCATGAATATAAATCCTATTTAATTTCATGTATAAAGTTTTAAAAGTGGAAAAAAGGAGCTGGTGTTATCATATGTGATAGAATCAGTAATAAAAATAACTAACTGGATGTTATTGTTTACCCACCTGCTTGTCCAGCACTTCATGATTTACATGTGAATGATAGGAATTTATAATGCACTGATTAGCGCTGTGCTGCTGCTGCTGCATAAACTGGATCCGGGTCGTGAACGCACACCTGCAGTAAGACCAGTTGCTGCGCAGCGTAATGGAAAAGCTGCAACAAAGACTCGACATCTGACTCATCTTCACAAAGCGCTTTCATTAGAGAGGACGGCTGATGAATTCAACTGAGAACGCTTCTCACTTATGGAGTATCGCAGGATAAACGTTTATGGAAATTAGCTTCACCGTTTTCAAGCTGCTGGCTCCAGTTAAGTTAAAGTTTCCTGGGTGTTTGAAATATTCATCCAGGATTTCCATTCTCACCGCAGCAAAGGCAGCACAGCACTTTAAAGTCTCTGTAACTGGTATTTTAATAACAATGAATGAAATTAGTCTTTAATGTGGATTAGTTCATTCATCAGAGAAAAGCAGAAATTAGTCCCCAACTCTCCACAAACCTGCTCTTAATCATGTTAAAAGCAGCACCACTGATCTTTGTTGCCCCTGCGACAGTTATTCAGCCTCTCTTACTTCCTTCCTCTCTATTTTCTGAGCGATTTCCAGTCAGTAAAAGTTAGTCCAATGCCTCTTTCTATCTTAGCCGATAAATGAAGTTAATAAGCTGAACCTCTCCGTCCCACTCTTTCCCGTCGCCATTCTCAACATCTTCCATTCTACTTTCCCTATGAAACTGTCACTCGATGCCTCCTTAATCTTCCCTTTTCCCTCCTTCCATCTACCTCTGGCTGCCTCTCGCCTGCCGCCCGTTCATTTTGCTCTCACTCATACCTTTTCTTATGAGCTGCCTGTAGTTATCAGCTAACAAAGCTAACCCAGTGCTCATGGAAGCAAACCAGCTAACGGAGGTAGGCAGGCTAAAGTTAATGGGCGCTGTTAGCCGGCTTAAAACTGTGGCTGTGCTAACCTGTGCCTTCCTACTGCTGGATATCTGACACCTGTCAATGAAAAGGACACACCCCTAATTATGAAGAATTTCCAGACTAAATAATATCTAAAAATAAATAAATGCCCTCCCCCACAGATGTCATAAAGGTAAACTTGACCTGTTTAAGGAGCTATACCCAATTTCACTTCCAGCAAGCTTAGTTAGCAACAGCGGCTAGTTTGGCGTGCGCTCTTTCTTGGCCAGAGTCCGATGAGCCAGTAATAGCGTTCCCCTAGTGATCTGGTATTAAGTTATGAAAGTTAAAACCCTTAGCCGAGAAAAAGCGTCACACAAAAGCTAAAAAAACTTGCCGCTATCGCTAACTAAGCTAGCTGGGCGTGAAATCGGGCATAGTCCCATTAAGCTAAAACCAGGCTGTGAACATGTTTAATTGTGCTGTGAAGTTGCCCTTTTAAACATGGCTCGTGTTAAAATAAAGAAGAAACTAATAACTTAGATATTGTGACATCATGAAATCATCATCATAAAGACACTGAAAGTAGCAGCTAATTCTTTTAGAGCTATTTTGTCATAAGTTTGGAAACTAAGGGATTTAAAAAGTAAATAAAGAAATTAATAATGTCCACAAATATCTATCTACATCCCAGGAAATCCAGGAAACTCCAATGGTGGCCATTTATTAAAAATTATACGCCGTTGTTAAAATTGCAGCTCCAGTTAGGCAGAGGACCAAACTGGCTCTTAGAATTGTAAAGGTTACAGACTCCTGAACACGGGAGTCTACAGGGATTGACTCCATTTTAGAGGCAGCCCCTAGTGGATGAGGGGGGAACTGCAAGTTTTGGCATTCCCACACAGGCCTCACATTTCTCCGCCGGAGGTCGCCGCTTGGCGGCTAATCAGCCTAGCAGCTGGGAATCGCCGCTCCATGAATGTGCACCATACATGTCATTGCACCATCAAAAATAAGTCGGAAGCATTTGCAAAGTTCAGAAAGTGTTTTCGTGCTACTTTGAAGGGGGTCTATGTATCCATGATGTCTTTCAATGTTTTATTTATTTAAGGTTCAGCATTTTGTTCAGTGGTGGCCTCTGTAAAGAGCTTTTGGAAATAAAGTTGGCTTAGCTTTGTAAAAAGGTTCAATCCATCCATTTTCTATACCAGCTTATTCCAGTACAGGGTTGTATAGAGCCTATCCCAGCCGTTAGCGAAAAAAAGGCAGGAACACCCCGGACAGCTCACCAGGTCAAACACATCTAAAATGAAGGAAACTATTGGCAGAATAAAAAAAAAACACATCACTTATGACATTAAACAAAAAGCAGCTGAATAATTACAATAGTACCACATAAACGTAACACTCCTCTACCGCTACACTGAGTCATAATGGCAGCTGCTCTTTAGTGATAAGTAGAAGATAAAGAACAGTAGCCTGATGCTGAACACAGCAAACAAACAATGATAGGTTACCAGAGAGGAGAAGCTGCCGAGACACATAATTATACCAGCGATGGTGGAGGCTCTTCATAAACACACACTACGACACCGCCGTCCCCTCAGAAAGCTGCACTCTACAGCACACACACGAAATGTCAAACAGAGCTGAAACAGGAGCAAATATTGGGGACGCTGAAGGACTGGACACACACGCTGAAACATTTTAGCCAGACTAGTACGAAAAAAGCTTGTAGTGTTAAAGTTTAAGGTTTTAAAAACAAATGTCTGTATCCACTTTATAATTATCTAATATTAAGATGTTCTCTCTGCTGCTTTAATTGTTTTTTGCAGGATAAATTGTTGGTTTAAAGCCGGTTTCTTTCTTCAGTTAAATGTTTATTTGTTGGTTAACCTGATTAAATGTTATTTTTTAGACCCTTTTCATGTTGCATTAAATAAAAGGGTGACTCCTTCCAGGATAAATCTTATTTTGGTCCATCTCTCATGGCAGTTTTTACTCCTGAGCTCCACATTTCTACAGTATATAAATGTGTTGATATTTCCAGACATTTAGCAGGGATGACTTTCACCTTTTAAGCCGTCCTCGGTCTCCCGGCAACACAGCTCAGCGTGGTGAGAAAGGCCAGGTATACACACTCTACACGGCCGCGCCGTTGCTTTTCCTCCTCTCAGCAAAGTTTGCAGGGAGGACGCCTCACATGCGCCGCATGCTTTCATCACTAATTGTCACATTTGGTGTAATTAGTCACAAGGAATAAATAGCGTGGCTTCGCAGGTCAGGCAGGACGGAGGGTGGACTGGACCGGGTGCTTACAGATGGTTAATAGCAGCAGGTCTGGCCCTGCAGCACAGCAGCTCTGACATGTGCTTACATTACAACAGGTGGGCGCTGCTGTCAGAAAAAGCTCGGTGTTTTTCTCGCTGTGGAGGAGAGGGAGGATGAGCACTGACCGCTGGCTCCAGTTGTTTGGTGGTTTGGCCTGTGATCAGCGAGACAACCGTCAGGTTCATCCTCCATCTGGAGAGGACAGATGTTTTCATCCTCAGTGTCTCACCACTATTACCATAACAACCGTTCCACCCACCGGTGTTACTGCGCTGCTACCTGGACAGTGTGTCAGTAATTTGGCTTATTTACAAAACCCCAGGATCACTTTCATTAAAAAGGTCTTTTATCTTTATCTAATTGTATCCAAATGAGTTCTCGTAGCTTAGACTCTCATCGGTGTTAGCGTACACAACTAAAACCTGACATGTTGCATCACCATCTTTACATAAAGTAGCTGAAATGGGACAAACTTGTGAGCCGTGCGTGTTAGCAGTGAAACCCCCTTATGTTGTCGGAGGTGGAGGAGAAACCTGCCGCTCATGGAGCATTCAGCAGGCTGCTTCCCATTTAAACAAACTCTTTGCTCCAGGAGAGTGAGGAGAAGTTACCAAGAAAAGAAAAAGGACTGATAACCGGGAGAAAACGAGGGTTTACTTTGGCATAGCTACCAGATGGAGATAATTCATGAGGGAGAGGGACGTGAAAACTGATGCTGGACTTTATACCTCTCTGCGTTCTGTTAGCAACAGAGCAGGAAGGTCCAGCAGCTACTTTATCCTCCTGTTTGCTCCCATCATCTGCTGTCACTGCTATAGAAACCAGCCGAGACGCTAATCTGTTAGCCTACAGTGGAAAGCCTCCGTTGCTATGGTTACAGCACCGACAGATCCACTAACCCTTTCTGACTTCCTTTCCCTTCATCAGATCATCTCTGAGTCGTCCGGTCACAAAAACTGTTTCACAAGATAAAGCTAAGCAGCAGCAGCGTTAGCATGGTAGCAGATACAGGGAGGAAACGCTGGCAACCATCGCTAAGGAAACACAATGACATCATTCTGTTGCTCATCACCTGACGGTACGCTCCCACCTCTCTAAGATGGTGATGTTTTTACTTTTATGAATCCTGTGGCTTCGGTAGTGGTGAGTGCCAGAGAGCAGCACTCGGTTGTTTGCATTCACTCAGAGCAGCGCCTGATGGGAGCAATTATTACTGAATCAGTATCGAGTCCCATCCGGGCCAAAATGACCGGATCAGGTATCAGAGGATTTTTTCAGAGCCTGTCCGATCCGAGCCGTCTCATATATCACTCACATCACTTTGAACGTTTTCTGTTTGCACACTGGGATTGTTTTTGTTTCATTAAAATATTTGCACTTACTTGCGCTTCTGCTTTAGGTTAAACATTTGAACGGTGCAGGTGGATGTTGTGTTTACAAATGCTGTTCCATCAGATGTGAGCTTTACGTTTTAAAAAAGACTGACCTCAGTTATCACAGATTTTCCTTTTTTCCAGGAACCAGGAAAGTTGCTGTTCAGTGAACGTGATGTTTTTAGAAGATAGAGTTTCCTGTCCTCTCCACACGCCTTGCATGAATTGACAGGTAGATAAACTCCTAAATCTCCAATCACTACACAGACAAAGAGGGTCTCGTTCACTTCTTTAGTGCAGAAACTGGCAGTAGGGTAAAACTGACAGAAAAGAAACACACAGTTTCAGTACAAACTCAGTATTCCCATTGTAAGATTAAACATATGAGAAGTTATACAAACACACTATGTATCAAATTACTGTAAGGATCAAATGTACAATAAATGCAATACAGTACAACTATCAGAAATAACTCCAACCGTATCCAAAACATAGAGAGAGGTGACTGGTAAGTATATTGCGAAACACAGTGTATCTGAATGTACATTCATTCTACTTAAAGCTGCTCAAACATGTGCTCAGAATGAAATTTCCATCTGTACATTTATCTGCAAAAAGTTATCCAAACGTCTCCACTTGCAACAATATACATATATATACATAGACGATTAACCTAAATATTGCTTTATATTTAGCACTGAACGAAATCAGGTAACTATTAAAAGTTCATATTGTTCCATTTTGGCGCTGCCAGCTAAACAGACGTTAGACAGAACGGACGCATGCACAGTTTGACGAATCGATTTTTCTTCGTTCTATTGATAATGTCTGTGACCCCATGGTGTTGTTTGATAGTCGTAAATTCATAAGGAAGAAACTGTATTCATAAATGAGAACTCGTGTTTGTAACTTTTGAAGTTGTAACTTTTGTTGTGTTTGTTTGTGTTCTCTCAGAAAAAATACACAATTAACATTTTATGTGTGATTTTACAAAGATGTGAATTTACAATTTTTTATCTATGCACAACTTTATATGACTATGCACGGTTGTGGTTTTGTGCACACAAATTGTAATTGACAACTATCTTACACCATAGGTTGCCGCTTGGAAAAGGCACAAACTCTTCCACTGCGTCTAATTTAGAAGGCCACGCGCTTTGAAGTGCGGATTTGTCGGCTGTATACGTCAGAGCGGCGCGCCAAGGACTGTCCCTTTACAAAACTATCAGATGAAGCCTCCTGATCCACCCTCCCAACCCGCACTTCGTTTGGCATAAAAAGAAGGATGCATGTGGTGTATCCTCCGCGGCCTACTCTGTCCCATAATGCAGTGCGAGATGGATGAGAGCGCAAAAGAAGGAGTTCATACATGGAAGTCTATTCTTTAGTAACGTGACAAGCCATTCACTGAAAAGAAAAGCTTCTTACATAAAACTACGGCATAAAAGTCCTACAAGATTTGACATTTGTGGATTTTTAAGTGTCATGGGCTATGAACAACTACTGAATGCACTTAAAAGTTAATTACAAATTATTTTGTCCTGAACGTTCACAAAAGTGTCCCATGAGAGGAAAACCTTTATTTTGGTAATTGTCCCTCATGTCAATGTAAATCTACCTCGACTGATTGGAATCGGTCATTTTTTTACTAATAAATGTTTCTTTTCTTAGTTGCAAAGATGTTATAATAAAGTCACTTTATTTATTTATTTATTTATTTATTTATTTATTTATTTATTTATTTAATGAATGTTTTTTTTTATTTTTAATAATTTTGCATTTAATATTACACTACATTGCAATAACAGGCAGCCTTCTATTGATATAATTATGATACAA